>JAVGVS010001002.1:0-45280 GCA_032718565.1 Distichodus sexfasciatus
AACATTAGCAATTAACATAATGTACGCTAGCGATGAACATTAGCAATTAACATAATGTACGCTAGCGATGAACATTATCAATTAACAATGTACGCTAGCAACGAAGATTATCAATTAACGTAGTTTACATTAGCAACAAACATTAGCAATTAACATAGTGTACGTTAGCGACTAACATTAGCAATTAACATAGCGTACATAAGCAACAACAATTAGCAATTAACATAATGTACGCTAGCAATAAACATTAGCAATTAACATGGTGTACGTTAGCAACAAACATTAGCAACAAACATTAGCAATTAACATAGCGTATGTTAGCAACTAACATTAGCAAGTAACATAGCGTATGTTAGCAACAGTGTAAGTTAGCAAATATGCATTTGGGGAACACAGCCCTGAGTAATAGCAGCTGCTAGCCGTGAAAGCCGTAATTGTAAAGGTAATGACGTAATGTCCTGTTGATACCTACGGGCTCAGTGATTCCTGAACTGATGCATCGTTACGCCCCTAGTGCCAATACACTGTGTCCTGGCTGTAGATCTGCGTGTCTGATGTGTCTGTGTTTTGTATAACACCCTGTGTTCAGGTGTCAACCTGCTGGCGTTCGTGCTGATCGTCTTCTCGTACTCCAGCATGTTTTATTCGGTGCAGAAGACGGCCAAGTCGGTGCGTCAGAGCGCGTTCCAGCACGAAGTCTCCATCGCCAAGCGCTTCTTCTTCATCGTGCTCACCGACGCCATCTGCTGGATCCCCATCTTCCTCCTCAAGATCCTCTCCCTGCTGCACGTGCACATCACCGGTGAGTCTGCCCAAGTGTGTGTGTGGTACACGCTGTATTAGCATCATCATGACTGCTGGGAGCGCCTCCATCAAGTTTGTCATTTCCTATTTAGGCCACAAGGGGCCTGTCAGGCTTTATTTAGACGGCTCCTTGTGACCAACAAGCAATGACACCCTTAATTGTAGCAGCCAAAATATGGAATGAGTACCATAACACCCCCTTTCGAGCGAAATAGGAAACGAAAAAACTTGACAGTGACGCCCCTAGTGACCAAATTAGGAAATGACAACCTCATTCTGGATGTCCCCTTATGGCCAAAATAAGGAACAATAGCAATAATTGGGACACCTCTTTGTGGCCAAAATGGGGAACGACAGATTTGGCAGTGACACCCCTCGTGACCAGACAGGGGATGACAACCTCATTCTGGACGCCCCTTTATGGGCAAAATAATGCACGACAAATTTGACAGTGACACTCTGACACTCTGACACACGTGGTGATGCCTCTTGAAGTGCTTCTGACGCCACACGCATGTACACACTGCAGACGGTCCCCGTCGTGTGCTGTGGTGAAACATCTGTGTCCCCACTGTGAGTGAAAAACCTGTATCTGCGTGTGTGTGTGTGAGACAGTGTTATATATTTAGGCATTGCAGGGACCTTTGATTCCCCGTCACATTCCAGGAACAGATTCAATCCTAGAACTCTGCCACGAGGAAGCTGTGCCGTGCGGAACTAAGTGAGATTTACCCAATTAAGCAAATTAATCCTCGTTCCCTAATTACATAAACAGGGCTCCACAAACGCCACGGAGACTCACAGCTTTGTGCTCAATATAATGAAAAGTTAGACGAGGCAGAACACGCCGTGTGTGTGCGCCTCCTCGAGACCACAGCAACACACTCAGCTCTGATTATAGAACGTTATTAATACCAGCCTGGGGAAGAGATTCTGAAAACATTAACACACACACAAAAGGGAAAAATGGAATGAGGGTCTCTCTCTCACACACACTCGTCAAAGCAAGGCTGCATGTCCTGCTGTGCACGCCCGTCCATCAAATGCTAATTTGCCTGGAGTGTCCTTCCAGCATCAAGACTCACCTCAACACACCAACCTGAGCAGGAAACCTGCAGTGTGTGTGTGTGTGTGTGTGTGTGTGTGTGTGTGTGTGTGTGATCCACATCGTTTTTGAGGACAAAATGTTTGACTCTGCTGCTACAAACTGGGGACTCTCACTTCCTCACATTCAAAAATGTCCTCACAAAGACGTATGGCTTTCACTCCCTATTTTGGCCACAAGGGGGCATCTCCATTAAGGTTTCCTTTCCCAATTCCAGCGAGAAGGGGGCGTCCAGGACGCGGTTGTCATTCCCAACTTTGGTCACTAGTGGGCATCGCCACCAGGTTTGCCGTTCTGTATTTTGGCGTCTCAATTGTGGCGGTCATGCCTTGTTTTGGCCATAAGAGCGTGTCTCCATTCCCATTTTTGGTCACTGGGGGTGTCTCTGTCTTATTTTGGAGATGAAACTTCAGGCTGAAAGTTTGCAGATTGGGGATAAAAACTCGTGTCCCCAGACTGGTTGTTGCTACGATACTTTTTGGTATTGACGTCTTCTTTCGGTGGACGTTAAAGATCTGAAAGAGAGGAGAAGATTGACGTTCATCAGTGCGGTCCTGGTTTCAGGGTTGAACTGGAGGCTTATTTATCATAACGTATATAAAAATGTTTCCAAATGAGAGTGTGAGGGAGAGATGGAGACGGTTTATCCTGCTCTACAGGACAGGGGCGTTGTGGAGCTCGTCTTGGTGACAGTGACGATGTGGAAAGAGTGATTTTTTTGGGGGGGTGAAGTGGTGGTGTCGTGAGACACTTTAATGGCGAGCTGCCAGACGGAGCGATGACGGCGAGACGAGTGGAGCTGCAGTTTGGCAAATTACAGCAGTTTTTAAGTCTGTCACCCCGCCATTGAGTGTGTGTTTGTTGTAGAGAGACAGAGTTATAATTACTCATTAGTGATGGAGCAGAATTATACAGCCTGACTCACTCGCTCTCTCTCTCTTCATGTCGTTCTCTCCTTCCGTCATTCCTTCCCTTATTTCCCTTGCTCTTTGTATCTTTTTCTTTTCTCCAATCTCCCCTGCCTCGCCTCTCCCTCCCTCTCCTTCGTTTACTCCTCCATTTTCCTTCATCTCTTATTCCTTCTCGTCCCTGTTTCTCTCTCTCTTCTCCTCCCCCTTGTTTCTCCCTTGCTCTCGTTCTCTCTCCATCCTCCTCTCTCTCCGCAGGAACCATCATCTTATGGGTTGTGATCTTCATTTTGCCCATCAACAGTGCGCTGAACCCGATCCTCTACACCATCACCACCAGCACCTTCCAGGAGAGACTCCGAGTGTGTTTACGCTTCCGCTGCCGAACCAACTAACACACACACACACACACACACACACACACACAGACTCAGACATGTGTAGCATCATATACACACACAACTGTACACAAACTCAACACTTCACACACACACACGTTTGCTACTCTTGGGGATGTTCCATGTGGATGATGTTGAGTGTGAATGTGTAAATGAGCCACTAGGGCTGGGCGATAACACCGCAAATCAATATCACGATTAACCCAACACCTTTACCACGGTTAAATTACGGTTAATCAGATTCTTTGCTGCTTGGATTCTTTGTGTTTATGCGCCCCTGCATCACTAATAAAGTTTGTACCGTAAACGTCTATTAAAGCTGTGACATTTATACTAATGAAAAGTGGGGTTAAAATAATAGGACGCGGCGGAGTCACGTGACAACACACAATATAGTATGTTTTTAAAGAGTCAGTACATCAACACACACACACACACACACTGGGGAAAGTCTGGTCAGAAATGTTAAAAATAATTCGATTAATTTCCCAGCCCTAGCTGCACCAAAACCCTTCACACTCAACTCCACAATCAACACGAAACGTTCACACTCCTTTAGTTTCCTCACTGTCCTTTTAGAACATAAAGTATCTTAACAGCAAGTAAAACAGGCGTCTTTAGTCTCCATCAGTAGGAGAGTCCCCACTCTGTAGGTGTAGAACCTGTCCCCAAAAGTAGTCAGAAACAAGTACACACACACACACACACCCCCGTCCCCAGTGCGTTGTGCGCTTATGCAGTCATTTTGTTTACTACTACGCCTTAAAGGGAATCAAAACCGCACACACACTCACACACTCACACTCACACACACACACTCACACACACAGCCATGGAAGGAAGATGAAGGAGGATGCTTTTTAGCCGTAAGCAGAAGAGAATCCCTGCAGTGGACAGTCTTGAGGTCCAGAACCACGGGAAGAGAAGAGAAGATGAGGAATCACACGGGACTCCTTTAGAAGACGAGGAGAGACAATGCTGACACACACACACACACACACACAAAGCCATGAACATTGTTCTGAACCAAGACCTGAGACAAAAAGGGACAGTGCTTCCTCTTTTCCACTGCACTGGCGCCGCTTCCGTTCGTTCAGGTGCCGCTTCCTCGTCTGGAACCACGTTTTTCCACTGGATTTTTAGACGACGTTCCGCAAAAATTGTCTCTTAACCAGCAGCTGTAAGAGTTTCATTTGTCATATACATAGTTATACAAATAGTGAAATGTCACAAATTATTAACCCCAAGAAGGAAAAATATAAAATAATAAACCATGAGCATCCAGTACGCTGATACTCTTAATAACATACACATAGTGTTATGCTTGACGTTATATGTATTAAACATAAACGTTAAATGAACGTTGCTGCATTTGATTAATCAAGAAAATAATGTTACAAAAATGTCTTTCAGCTGTAATATTGAAACTCAAGTCTTAAGCAGCGTCTGAAAACGTCAAGCGCAGTGGAAAAGAGGTGAAAACAAGCGTTATCGATAGATGTCAATGAATGAATCAATTTCTGCATGAACGTGTGAATCCCGTCAGACGCTCGGTCACGTGGTTATAAATCGACCTTCTCATGCTGTTCCTGTTCGTATGTTGTTAATATGCAATAAGAATGTAAAATACATGTTAAATATGAGTAAAGTCTGATTATCAAGCCGTTAAAAGGTGTCTGATCTGTTTAATCTCTCAGACGCCGCTGATATCGTTCCATGTTGAGTTTCATCTGAATTTCACTTGGTGCAGCAGATCGGGACTCGGCTCCTGCAGTCATGTGACCCACAGATTGCAAAAGTGCGAAACTTGGCATCGGAACACGTTTTCTGACTAAAATATTTACAACGAGTGCCGTATAAAATCCCATCTCAGAGTTTGGACGCGTCTGACCCAAGCGCTGCCTTTCCCACGTACAATAAATGCAGCATCAAATATCGGCTGGAAATATCGGGCAAATCTGAGCAATTATCGTCTGATTCCGATACAGTTCCAATATTATCGTGCAGCTCTTGTAACGAGGCGTTAAGATTTCTGCCTAAAGTGTGATCTCAACTACAAACATCAAACCTCACCGTTTCTGCTGTGAAGTTCTCCTCTCCGCATGGCGTCCAGAGCTAGAGAGAGAAATAAATAAATAAATAAATAAATAAATAAATGATGAATAAACCCCTCGTCATCACACTCTTTTACCTGAGAGAAGTGAGGCATTAAAACAACGACCTGCAGGTTCCAGAGACCTGCACTCAACACGTCATGACCTCCAGTATGAACTCACCATCACACACACACCGTTGAAGGACAGCAGGGATTACAGCGCTGATGTAATCCATCACATTTTCAGCCATAAAACCTCCCACTCGCATTCACACACTGGGTCTAATTAAAAAAGAAACGAGAAGGATGTTTAAAAATGACTTTTATAATCATAAGCAACGTTGCAATCTCTCAGTCTTTGTTCTCGTAATTAGACTGCAATTATAAATCAATTACGGATTAGACGTGTATTTTTATTCTGCTAATTTCTTAATCTTTTAATTTCTCACATTAAAAACTGCCTCGTAAAAATCTGATGAAGTCAGAAGAACTGGAATTTTGCTGTAAACGCCTCACATTTACCTTGAAAAATAACGACATGATTAATGGTTAATAAGATGAAGAGTGGTTTTGTTCCTCCATTTTAATTCATTGTTGAAGAATCATTTTAAAGGGAGAGAAAATCACTGATTATTCCACAGCTTTGACTTGACGCACGATTTTGCAGCAAAATCAGGCATTAAGGTCTCATGCCACAACGAGATTAACGAGGCGGTGAAGACGCACACGTTCAGGTGTCCGTCCGTAACACAGGTGGGAAAAGCTGCTGGATTTCTGATCTTTGAGCTGATGTTTTCCGCTCTTTCAGAAATCACATATCAGCCTGAAACTAACAACTTCACAAAGAGGTGCGACGCGCTCCCTCCGAAAAACCGCGCTCGCTGCAGCATCTCCCACCGTTTCATCATGGAAATAATTGTGAAAATGTACTTAAATGGCTATTTAAGTTGAGTTGCAGCTCTCAAATCTTACAAAAGAATGTCCAAAATAAATGCTGTTTTCGCTTCATTTGATAAGTATTTAATAAATATTTTGAAGTAATTGACTTCAGCCTGATTTAATATATTTTCTTAAGTATCTAAATGCCTGTAGTAGTGCTGGGCGATAAAACGATCTCGATATTTTATCTTGAAAAATGTGATGACGATAACGATGATAAACTAAGCTATAAAATTCGATCATACTTGTTTGTCCTACATAGCTGCTGAGATAGACAGTATCTTAATAATCACGAGTTTCACATAACGCCAGCACAACAGCCAATCGCGCTTGGGTAATGATGCAAATTTGGTAAATACTTTTTATCTTCCTCATTTCACAGCGCAAATGTTTTTTCACTGCCGCTTACTTTTCCCTTCTTCTTCTGTCACTTAACGGCAGACTGACCTTTATGGTGTACACTGCCACCAGATGGAGTCTCAAGATTAAGCTCAAGCGCACTCCGCCACGAGCGTTGAGTATGTCAGCGTTCTAGAAAAGATGCCGCGGTGAGTGAAAAGATGAAAATGCAGTGCTTTATAGTTACGGCGGACGCTTTGACAACAAATGCCACCTGGGAAAAAACGACAAATATCAACGTGAGTACCAGATGACGCCAGAATCTCTCTTAGCCACAATACACGAGAAAGCTCTGAAGTGAGGTGTTGACAGCTCTTCTTTAGGCTGTTCTTGGCAGCGTGCAGTTTTATTCTCCAGTTCTCATGGCTCTTCAAGCAGAAATTGTTGAAAATGATTTGTTTAATATTGTTTGGATTATTTTAACTTGTCTATTCAGTCTGTATAAGAATCCAAAAAAAAAAACATTAAAAAACACAATATGACAATATATCGTGATAATTATCGAAATCGATCAATATGTCAAAAAATATTGTGATAATGTTTTTGTTGATATCGCCCAGCTCTAGCTCAGTAAAATGTTGTTGTTGAATACTGGCTGCATCTCTTTGGATGCTGTGGATTGTTAAAGATATCAACAGAAAACTGACAAAAAACTTTAAATGCGATTTTCTGGGTTTTTCAGTTGGAAAATGGTGCTGTGATGCCATCATTCAAACGACTGTAACTTGACAACCGTATAACATATAGCTTTGAGCAGGATATCATTAAAGCTTATTTTCTCATCTTCTCAATGATACCAGAAGCTCAATTTTGAATTTTGTGTCACTGTGACTCATTTTTCCAGATCAGGTCACATTTTAAAGGCAACACAAAATCCTCACTCTGCCCCACTCAACCCATTCAATCACAACAAGGTGTTAAGGGTGGAAGGGTTAAGGGTGAAATGACGGGACAGCGACATTATAATGAGACTTCCTGACTGACGATGACGTTTCATAACCAGCTGCAGCGCTCTCACATCTGTTTATCACAGCAGAGATGAACACATGAGCCGTCATGTCACTCACTCATGCTCTTCCTCACTCACTCACGATCACTCAACGTCTCTCTCATTCCCACTCTCAATCACTTGCTCACTGACTTACGTTGTTTCCAATATTCATTCATTCATTCACTCATTCATTCCCGACCTCCCGATCATTCACTCGCTCGTTCACTCGTTCACCCACTTACGGCTGGAATATACTTGCTGTTAACTACGTACGTATGTGTGCACGTGACAGCCGCTGATCCCAGATCTCTGCGCCCTTAAGGCTGTTTTGTGCACATACTCAAAAAATGAACGTTAACGTGATACGGAGATGCAATACCGCGCTATTTACAGGGCAGTGCTACAGAAACCTGCTGAGCGCTGCCCACTAGCTGGGTCACTGTGAGTCTGTTTGTGTTCAATATGAGGCCGAATTCGACGGTGCAATTCATCAAACACTTCAGGAGACATTCGGAAATATTCCCGGTGGTTTTCCTCATCAATGTCTCTCACTGGAAAAACCAGAGAAAAGAATTCCCCATTTCACTGACCAGATCTATCAAGTGGTGGAACGCAGCGTCTCCGCGATTTTCCTTTTCTTCTTTGGTGTCGTCAGCATGATGAAGATGAATGCTTCTTCGACCAAAGACATGTTTAGAATAACAGATGGCGATTTTAAGATACAGGAATTCATTCATTTATTAGGTTTGCGTCTTATTAATTGACCCCAGGTAAGGAGTACACACTACAGATGACCACGCACAGTACGAACACAAGTACATCAGCACAAACGTTAACAACGCGACTGTGTACGGATACGCACACGCAGATCACAGCAGGTGTTAATCTTAGGGCTGCAACAAATGACTATTTTTGTAATCCAGCAATCTATCCATTATTTTATTGAATAATCGAAAGAATCGATATCAAAATGTAAATAAAATGACAATACATTTGTTATTAGTCTTATTCTAGTGTGAGTAGAAGTTAGTCATAGATGCTTTATGTTGTTGTGTTCAATTGAAAATGAAGAAACATGAAGTTCAAGGGTCATTTTGAAGCAATTTGGCCAATAAAATGAGTTGCTTTTGGCCTTTCTGGAAGAGAACTGCATTTCCACAATCCTCACAAGAGGCCTGGAGCCAAAGGTCACAATAAAGCGTTGGGCACGCGTTCCGGACAAACTATGAACAAATCGATGGTAAAATCTCAATAAACGGCTGTATTGTGAGTGGAACGCTGGTTGTTGTGGTTATTTATCAGATAAAAATATGCGCTTTGGTCTGTAATAGACGCTTTGACGGAAACGGAGCGTGTTAGTGAGTAATGACGCTTACGCTGGCTTTTCGCGCTGCTCACACAAACACAGCTACAGTTTAAGACGCAAAAATGTCATTTATGCGCTTAATAAAGATTTATTTGCTTTTTGTGCACGGAATCTCTCACCGCTCACATACAGAGGAATCTATTATCGCCTTTGACGCGCTTACCGAAAATATTGCGCGCCATTACTGCTGCCCGTGTGGAAACACAAGCGGCGCAGGCTGTAGCCAATAAAATGACTCAAACAAAGCTTCGATTCTAGAACATTTGCCTCAACACTTTTTTGTAATTGAAATATTCGAGTTATTCGATTAATCGTTTCAGCTCTAGTTAATTTTGTCGCCCATTTTTTAATTTAGTCTTAGTCTTGTGTCAAATCAGTTTTTGTTAGTCATGTTTTACTCGACTAAACGTCTCAACATTTTGGTCTCACTCACGGTATTTTAGTCTTTTTTGTTTTGTTATTTCAGAGATGATTTTTGTTGATCATTCCAGTTGAATTGTGTTCCACAATGCTAAAATATTGATTAAATGTAATAATAACTTCTGCGCATGTAGTTTTATGGTCGGAGAGGCGCAGGAACACGACGTAGACGAACTGCCAGCGCCAACGGGGGTCTGGGGGTCTCTCGCGTAGACGAAAACGAGGAGGGAGTTTTTGTTTGGTTTTTATTTCGGGCAAAACATTTTAGTCTGGTTTTTATTTGCAAACACTAAGGCACATTAACGCAGTCTTAGTCAGTGTTTTTAGAACGGTGGTGCAGCCTCGTCATCGTCTCGTCTTAGTCGTGGGGAAGAGGGTCGTTGAAACCAACACGTTTCGTCTCCTCTCGTCTGACCAAATGAACACTAACCACAGCAAGTACGTTCCAGCCTTTACCCAACCTCTTAACCTCTCAACATCTCACTCAGTCTCACTATCAGTCTTTACCTTATTACTTACCTCGTTCACTCATTCACACCAGGAACTCCGTCGGCAGATGCGGGGCCTGATGAAAGAACGTCCTCAGCATTTCAAGATGAATAACCATGAAGGTAAAGACACCGTCAGTGCTGATTTAAATCCCCCCAAAATAAAATATGAATAAAACATGTAGACAGCAGTGCGACATTAACACAAACAGAGGAGGAAGACAACGCAGACGCTGTTTCTGAAATAAAACATGAGCATCTCGACTCAGATCAAGGCCCGCCAGCAGCGAAAAAACAAACGCATTTACTTAATTTACGAAGGCATCGAGCAACAAAACCCCAAAATAAAGCAACATCACAACAAACAGACAGACTTTACTCTCCACCTCGCGTCAACTTGCCACAGGAGATTAACAAGCCGCTAAATAATCCGGTTAAAAGCGTCGCCCCTCAGCGTGTCAATGTTTAATATTCACCTTTTAATGACGCAGTAAAGTCAGAAATAAATTAAAGCCTTTAGTGCTGAGCTCGATCAGAGTCCCATCAACTCACAACGCCAGTAAATAACCAACACACACACACAACCAATATGGAACATTAGTCGCTGCCGCCACTAAGACGCTTCGCTTAACAGTTCCAGGTAGAGAGATGACGCTGCACAATCATAAATACACAACACTGTCCTTACGTAATGCCCGTGAGGAACACACACCTTTACACACACACACACGCACACACACGCTTCTACAAGGCACACAGAAAGTCGATCAAGGCAAGATGAATACAGACGCAGAAGAGATCAGGACCTTCAGGAAAACATGCAAACCGCTCTTCTCTCGGACCAGAGAACGGACGAGAGCAGACAAAAAAAAATCAAGCTTCCAGAAGAAAGTTCCAGAATGATTTGTATAATTGTATACAGCTGCGTACACATAAATAAAACCTGACGCAAATGTTACAAACGTTTTGGTGTGAAAAGGTTGAAATTTGCATAGCTCGTGATCCAGCGTGACGCAGACGCAAGTAGAAGAGGAGCGCGAGGGTTTCACGCAGGGGGGTTATTTAGGCACTTCCTCGTTGGGACGAGCCGAGTCGTGCTGAGCTCAGTCAAGTCGAACGGAGTTGAGCCACGCCGAGTCGAGGCAAGCTCCACCAAGTCAAGTCTAATCGAGCCGAGCCGAGTCGAGCACTGGACGTCTCACTGGTCAACGCTCACCTGCTGAAGTGCTGAAGGCCTTCTCACACACACACACACACACAGTGAGGTAACTGATGACCAGAAGATGGACGGATGAATTCACAAACAGGCCGAGGTGGAAAAGTGCGGAACTCCTGCTTTTTTTTCCCCTAAACCCACTCAGGTGGCAGACGCTGCGGTTGAGGTGCTCATGTTGGTGAATGAAGTCCTGCCCTAAGGTCCTCGCTACAGACCGGACGCAAGACCTCGGCCAAGATGTTTTCCTACAGAGCCCTTAAAGGAGCAGAGGAAAATGCTAGATCTTTCTAACAGAGTTTTTTATGCCCAAAAGATATTTTCCACAACCATTTCGCGTGCTCATATTTTCTCATTTAGTTTTGCCGGCGCGCTCAAAATGATCCTTACAGCACTCAAAATCCTGCCGTGCGAACGCAAATTTCTCTAGTGCAGGCGTCTGTAGTTTTTGTGCTGGTCCCAAGGGGTTGCAGGCATCGCTTCACCTCTGCAGTTACAACACACACACACAACACACACAGCACACAGCAGGGCGTGAGCCGCGGCGACTTGCCCCTCTGGCTTTAATCCTGAAGTTATGTCTTTTGGTTGAGTTGTTTTACATGTGTGTGAGCAGCTCTGTGGACAGGATGTGGGTTGGGTCGCTCTGCTGTGGGAGTTTGGGACGGTATTTGGAGGTCGGTGGAGCTTTTTAGGTGCCACTATGAGCCTGAGCTGCTCTCACCACGCCCCTCATCAGGACTTTTACTCCGAAAGGCGGAGGTGCTCTGATGACGCCCAGCAGCGATCTGATCGTGTCCGGTCTTGTCTCTCGGGACTGTATTTGGGGTTTAGAGGTGCCCCGATGTTCCCGGCCGAGTTAGGGCAAGGTGTTGTCTCTTCAACATCTCCGCTCAGGTCTCACGCCGGTCTCCACAGGTCTCTTGTGACTTCATTTGGGGTTTAAAGGTGCCTGATGTCGTCAGCCGATCTGGGACGAGTAGACGTGCTGTCTCTTTAACGCCCGCTGCTCCACGCCGCCTCGCCAGGTCTCTTCAGGAGATTCTGGTTTAAAGGTGCCATGACGCCCCGGTTGATTAAAGTAGGTGCTCTTTAACGTCTCCACTCATCTCGTGCTGCTCTCACACTGGTCTCTTGTAAAATTATTAAGGGCAAGGTGCCGTCTCTTTAACGTCTCCGCCCGTCTCACGCTGCCCTCAACGGGTCCCGTGTGACTTTTTTGGGGATTTTAACGGGTGCCATGATGCTCCCAGCCGATTTGGGGACGAGTAGAGGTGTTCCTTTAAGGTCTCCCGCCGCGTCACGCCGCCTTCTCATCGCAGCACGCAGACGGTCTTCGGGCCTGGCAGACAGCACGTAGCGAGCCACGGATTCGAGCCACCGCAGCAATACAGGTGTCCAAACACTTTGTTATACCAGTAGTCCGGGAGAGCGTCCCCTGTACACGCACACACACACATACAAGTGTAAGATGTTTCAAGCTGAAAGAAGTGTGTGTGTGTTACCCTCAAGTCAGCTCTGCAGTAATAAGGCCAGCTGGGCCCGCCCCACTCCCCACACGTGCTCGATCAGGAAGCGTGATGCCAGCAGCACTGCTCTTAGCCCCGGCCCAGCTGCACGTTGTCATGGTCCAACGATTTAGCATTTGGTAAACACACACTCCCTGCGGGAGGTCAGTGCACCAGCGCCTAAAACACACACAGACACACACACACACCATTTACTCATGTAGCTGATGTTGACTTACTGCAGAACTAAGCGTGTGTGTAAAAAGGGTAGCGACTCCGAGCACCAGGAAGTCCCTGCTCGGGTGAGGTGCCATGCTGTCGGTGATGTAGTGGAAGACCTCCAGCTCTCTCTGAGACTTCTCCACCACCAGCTGTGCAGCAGGTCCCCACAGGTGGCGCCAGCAAGCGCCAGCAGCACGCCATTGGGGTCAGCCCACTTCCAAGACACAGGCGCCGCCACAGCCACCGGGGCCCGCCCCACCTGTACGACACGCTGCTGGAACGCTGAGTGAGTCAGTCAGACGGAACGCCGCTGGTCTAGGTGTAGGTGTGTGTGTGTGTGACCTTCTTGCGGTCACCAGGTGTTCAAGGTCGTGACGCCGCACAGCCCCTGCCTCGCCGCCAACACGACTGGGCGTTGCGGTGCTGCAGGAAGGCTCTCGCAGTCCACTCGCTCGCTGCAGCTCACGCGACAACGCAGTAGCGGTAGGCGGGCTGCGGCCCCGCCAACATCGCACTAGCGTTCGACAGCACCACCAGCTCTCTGGAACCTGTACCTGGCCAAGGCGTGACGGGGAGGAGAGCGGGCAGAGAGAAGGAGTCAAAGGAGGTGAGAGAGGAATGAGGAGGAGGACACGCGTAAACGGGAAGCCTCATAGGAAAAGGAGGGAATAAAAAGGAAGACGAAGAGACGAGGGGAAGAGGGCGAGTGTGTCAGGTGTGTGCTCGTGTCTGGAAAAGCTTTGCACTCGGTGATCATGTGTGACTGGAGGCACTGTGGCGCTATGTTCTCACTCAGGCCCTAGGTCGGGTTTGGCTCCGCCTTCCTGTTGATTATTCTGAACGACACAAACAAACAAACAAACAACAAACGAATAAACAATTGCTGGGGTGATGACGGACTACACGGATGCTGCACCACACCACTACACTCGAACACCAAGAAGAAGAAGGAGGAGAGGAAGAGGAAATATCAAAGCACAAGGTGAGGAAGAAGAAGAAGAAGAAAGAGAAGAGGAGAAACGAAGAAGATGAAGACGCTGGATGAGAAAAAGAAGAAAGAGGAAGAAGTGTGGTGGGAGATAGAAGAGGATGAAAACAAGCAGAATAAGGCTGAGAATAAGAACGAAAACGAGAAGGGAGTGAAAAGAGGAAGAAAGAGGGAGGAGGAAGAGAAAGAGGAGGCGGAGGATGGACATGAGGAAGAGGGTGAGGGAGGAAGATGAGTAAAAGTCAGTAAGACCTGGTACTTGGGCGAAAAGTGTCTCCCTTGCGTAGCGTTAAAGTGAGGTGCAGGATGGACGGGAGCGGTACACACGCGCCAGGCTGTCTGCACTTCATCTGCTCCCCTTCTGGGCGCAGACGCCGATGTCGCTTTCAGGAAGCAGAGCAGCGCCTGCAGCACCTCCCTGTTCTCATCCGGCAGCAGCAGCACCGCCGCCTGCAACGCCTGCACACGCTCGGCTGCGATGCCCATTGAGCACACACACACACACACACATTCTTTGCCCTCCTTCTTCGAGAGAGAGAGAGAGAGAGAGCGAGAGAGAGATCAGACAAGTAACACATTCATCCTGGCCCTGATACAGCTCGTGTGTGTGTGTGTGTGTGCTGCAGGTAAAAAGGCAGGTGTGCTGCGGTGTGTGTGTGTGTGTGTGTGTGCGCGCGCGTGTGTGTGCGTGTGTGTGTGTGTGCCACAGGTGTGCAGGTGTGTGTGTGTGTGCTGTGTGTAAGCAGTGTGTGTGTGCTGCTGCAGGTGTGCTGCATGCAGTGTGTGTGTGTGTGTGTGTGTGTGTGTGCTGGGGTGTGTGTGTGCTGTGTGTGTGTGCTGTGTGTGTGTGCAGTGTGTGCGTGTGTGTGTGTGCGGTGTGTGTGTGTGTGTGTGTGTGCTGCAGGTGTGTGTGTGTGTATGGTGTGTGTGTGTGTGCGCGCGCGTGTGTGTGTGTGCGCGTGTGTGTGTGTGTGTGTGTGTGCGGCGTGTGTGTGTGTGTGTGTGTGTTGCGTGTGTGTGTAACTCACACTGGTAGATGTGCAGGAAGGTGTGTGTGTGTGTGTGTGTGCTGTGTGTGTGTGTGTGTGTGTGCTGTGTGTGTGTGTGTGTGTGTGCTGTGTGCGCGTGCGTGTGTGTGTAACTCACACTGGTAGATGTGAAGGTGTGTGTGAGCTGGAGGAGTACAGGCCTGGTGTGTGTGTGTGTGTGTGTGTGTGTGTGTGTGTGTGCGGTGTGTGTGCAAGGTAAGTGCAGGTGTGTAACTCCCACACCCGGGTAGATGTGCAGGAAGGTGTGTGTGAGCTTGGAGGTGAGTACAGGTTCGGGCAGGTCTCTAAAGTACTGCTTCAGCAGGTCAGCCACGTCGTACGCCGATTGGCCCCTGATAGGTCATCACGTGGTCCGGGAGTTCTCGTTGCGCTGCCTCAGCGCCTGGATACGGGACTTCACTCCGGACTTCCGGAATATTCCCACCTGGAGTCCAAGAGACAGATCGGAACGTAAACAATGGCAGAAAAGCAGATGGGAAATTCCGGATGTGTGTGTGTGCGTGTGTGTGTGCTTGTGTACCTTCTCCAGACACTGGCTCCTCAGGTAGCGCATGGCCTGCTGGATGCTCTGGGGCAGGGGCTGACTGCGCGCTGGACGTTGACGATGAGCCGGAACCCCAAACACGTGCTTGTCCTTGTAGTCGGGAACTTTGGAGCGCTTCATGAACTTGGGCACCGCCCTGTCCAATCACGAGACGGGCGTCAGACTGGGGTTCAACCCATCACAACTGTGTGCATAGTGAGGGTGGTGGTTCGACACTCACGCTTGGGACCTCCACCTGTCCACCAGCGAGTGCACAACATTTTAAGAAAAAGTCACTTCCCGCCCTATGTAGTGTGCCAGGTCAAATAGTGTGCACTGCCTAGTGTGTAGAGAGCCGCTAAGCTACAACCCGGCTACTTCCTGAGATGCATACTACCACATAGAAGAGTATGATAAGAGCAGCTTACCTACCACACTATTAAGTGCAGTAGTACACGGCTCGACACAGCCCATGTGTGAGCTCACATTCACTAAGTGAAGCAAACACACAGTTTAGTAGTTAAACATGTTTGACGTGTGCAGCAGAGTTGAGCGTGAAGACCAGAGATTCTGCTGGTGAACGCTCCACTGCGTGATCAGAACTGTGTGTGTGTGTTTAAGAGAGCGCGTGCTCCATCTCACCAGCTCCAGCCGTGCTTGCCGGTGTCGCAGTGCTTCTCCAGCGTAGCGGTGAGCCTCAGTAGGCTGTACTTCTGCAGCAGGTTGAGCTGAGCCGCCGACTGCCGGTTGATCTCCTGAGACGCTGAGGAAACGCTCGGCCGGTGAGAGTTTTGGAAACTGTGCCATCTCAGCTTCCTGAAAGGCAGAGAGGGAGAGAGAGAGAAAGACCTCAGCATAACGATGAGGGAGGGAGAGAGAGAGAGAACAAACTATACAAGTCCGGGATGGAAATAACACTTTCTCCTAGACGCTGGTTTCCACTCTCGCTGCTTCGCTTTTAATGTATAATGTATAAGTTTTCCATCACTGTGAAACATTGGATTATAATGGCCAGAAAATATTGTTCTATCGCTGTCGATAGTACGCATGACCATATGGGTACAAAATTAATTTATATTTAAAACTTAAAAACACAATTTAGTTGTTTCCAACACATCATTTAAAACCATTTCAAAACCAAAAAGATGAATAAAATGCTTTTCAGATACAAATATCAAAAATGGCAATAACCAATATACGCCAGCTGCAAAACCAAAACTGGTAGCCAAATGTAGAAGTGAAACATCAAATTTAATTCAAAAATGCTTTAGTTTTTGAGTTTTTAACGTGTCAAACTAATCACCAATAACCATCAAAGTGATAAATACCGGTACCCATAAATGACTGGGCTGATAATCGGACGACACCTGTAAATCATAACGTGTAATATTAATCTATTAATTAATATTAATCATTAGTGGAACACTGCGTGGAACCCTATTGGAATCGTGCTGATCTTATTTATTTATTTTTTAATTCTGCCTGAAACGTTGTGGAGAAAAACTGTAAGACCCATGCTTGAAATTTGGCAGCAGGTAGGCTGCACTCCACCCACCACTCAGGCAAAAAAATTGCAATTCAAAAAGTTATTTTATGCTTTTTCCAAAACAAATTGGCGCTTTGCCTAATAACTTTGGAACAGAAGCTCTCATTCTCAAAAAATCTGTACCAACTATTTAATAAGATGAAATTTTAGACCTCGATCTGTTTCTGCCATATTTGATTTTTTTCACACTTACATAAAATGAAAACCCATCTTTTTTTCAAACTAGTCCCTGATTTTTGTCCAATCTGCATGTAACTGGTATCATTTAAACGCTACATCTCTTCTTTAATTATTATCGCACATTTTTAATTTACGCTCTCATTTTTTCTGTAATATGCAAATAAATGTGGTGGGCTTGGCATAGACTGCAAACACCACACACCGAGTGTCAGCAGAAACTGGCCTCTGTGGGCTACAGCTCTGAAATTTGGCAGGTAGGTCCGGGACCCCTCCCACTACTCAGGCAAAAAAAAGTTGCACCACTCTGCCAGTTGGTGGCGCTATAATAAGCTATTTTTATGCTTTTGCCTAATAAGTTTTGAACTGTAGCACCCTAGATAAAAGGATGAAACGCGGTCATTTTTTCAACGCCTGTCCACTTCGACTACCAAAACTGATAAAAGCTGCAAAATCCATGGCCCCCGTAATCACTGCTTGCAGTCATATTTATTACTGTGTTAATTGCGTTTGATCATACATTAATAAAATGACAACCTCATCTCGATAAGCTCCTCCCATTACGTTGATGTGAATGATAGGGGTCTGAAGGATACATTTGTTTTCAGGTCGATACTGATTATTAGTCGATTAATCCAACTGGTCGATTCACTTTTTATTGACATAACCACAAAGGTAAAATGTCATGGAACTTGAAGGGTAATATTAGGGCTGGGTGATGTGACTCAATCACATCGCGATTAACTGCACATTTCACCTCGACATAATTAATGAAGGATGGTTTTAAGATGCAGTGTAAATATGCTTGTATTTCTGGTTGTGCCGGAATAGAGCTGGGCGATAAGTCAACAAAATATCATCATATTTTTTGTCATATTGATCGATTATAATTATCACGATATATTGTCATATTGTGTTTTTTTATGTTTTGGTTTTTTGGATTCTTATAGATCTCGAATGAACAAGTTAAATAATCAAACAATATTAAACAAATCATTTTCAACAAATTTCTACTTGAAGAGCCAAAGAAGAGCTAAAGAGAGCTGTCAACACCTCACGAGATAAGTATATCTCGACACACGACCACTAATGTTTACCACGTGGCTTTTTCTTAATGCAGTTATGGGCAAATTTGCATCATTGGGCGATTATTGTTGTAAGCATATATGCTGCTACGGATTGGCCAGTGATACTGTCCATCTCTAACGCTGCTTGTCGCATAGTGGACAAACAAGTATGATCCAATTTATAGCTTAGTTTATCATCGTTATCGCTATCACATTTTTTCAAGATAAAATATCGGTGATCGTTTATCGCCCCAGCACTGCTGGAATATATTTTTAATGAAAGAGTGCACATTGTTGTATAATACGTAGCAATTTTAAAAAATAACCATCAAGTGACCATCGTTTATTTCTAATTCATTTAGATCAACTGTCTGTCCCTAGATTAAGAGGAAAACCAGACTTTCTCACCTTCCGTTTCCGCTCGAAGAGACGCCCCACTCGAATCTCATCTGCCATCTCCGCCCCTTCGCTCATCGAAGTTCCCCGCAGCTTCACCGCGACCGTCAGCTGCTGCCGCCGTCCCTACGTCCGACGCAGAGCGCTCCTCGTACTGCTGCAGATTGCCGGGCGACGCCGTGTCCGCCGCGGACTCGCTTCCCGAGCGCGATCACCTTCTCCAGCTCGCTGACCACCGGGTCGATGTTCTGTTGAGGTCAGGCAATTTCCGCAGGATGGCGCCTGGTGGAAATCAGGAAGGCCTCTGCTCTCTCATGGCGGAACTTTCGACTGCATGCTTCCGGACGCGGTCGTAAATGCCCGCATCGAGCCGGTCGAGTTCCGTCTGTTCCGGAAAGCGGGCGCTGCACCGCCGCCGCCGCCCTCTTCCGGTCACAATCTGAGAGGGTGGAGACGGAGGCGGAGGCGGACAGAGGCTCTCGGCGGACAGGGATTTGGGGAAAAGTTCCCCGTCTGTGATCGGACGGAAGGTGGACAACTCGCTCCTCCTTTCCCAGAAGGGTGGCGAATTTGGGCCTCTCCCAGGCCAGCTGGTAGTCCTCCAGGTAAAGACACGCCCCCCGAGGTTTGGGCGCGGCCACCTGTTGACTGATGTCGCTCCGGCAAATGGTATGAGACTTCCAGGCGGTCTCCTTGGTGACGCCGCTGCAGCGTTTGCTCGACGCCCTTCCGGGCAACACGAAATCCAGAGTTCCGCTTTGCCGCCGCTTATGAGCTCTTCACGCCGCCAGAAGCGACTCCCATCCTAGTCCTCGCCGGCGCTTGTGGCTCCTTCGCGATCCGCTGCCAAGAGCGACCCATCCTCCGCAAAGTGAGCCGCGAGGTCCGCCTGGGCTTTCTTCTGAGCGCCGCAGCCCGACGGCGACGCTGTCATCTTCGCCCCGCTCGCCCGCCCCGCCGACGCCGACCAGAGCCGCCGGGCGCTTTCCGCACCCGCCACACCGTCTCTGGCGCTGTCCAGACCTTGCCAGGCTGCTGAGGCTGAGGCCGGAGGTCAGGGAGGTGACGCCCAGGCGCTGAAGCCGCTGAGGACGCTGGTCGCTGCTGGCCGAGGGGTCGGCGGGTCGCACCCCGCTGCCGGGCGGGGCAGAGGCGGGACCAGGTCTTGCTCTCGCGCTGGAAGGCCCAGTGGGAACTCAGGGCGCACGTGTCGTCCTCCTCCGAGTCCTCGCTCTGGTTTTTAAGATAAATAAATAAGAACACTCATTTTTACGTAGCCGGTCATCACCCAGCTCGCTTTTAATTGAATTTCCAAAATAAATTAGCTACAATTTTTGAAGTACAAAGAAAGGTCAGCGAAAGCAAGAAGCTGCATTAAAGGAAGCAAGACGCCGACCTCCTGCAAAATAGTGTCGGAGCAATTAATCTACATCCCCGTGGCAAATTTGGCCAAGTTAGTCACGAGTGAAGCAACTTTTAATGATATTTTTAAGCAGCAAGTTTGTGGCGGACGTGTTTCAGGGCTCTGTTACAACACCGTTACTGAGATTTGTGTGTTTGCCTTCGCTTTCTACATTGATGAAATTCTTTCTAGATTGTTGTCGGTTCAAGTCCTCGACCGGTGAGGGTACTCACGAGCAAGGTGTTTAAAGAGTGGACGAGCCTGACACTAAATGAAAGTGAAAGGGAGGATTATTTGTCGCTAGAACACACCACAGCGTTATACACACCGCACCACACAACCAAACGCGGACCTGCATGTGAGTTCCAGATCCGTGAGCGAGCAGGGGCAGCTAACAAGCTACTCGAGCAGTGCTTGGGGACGGCACCTTGCTTATGAGTACCTCAGTGGTAACCTTTACCTGGATTCGAACCTGCCACCTTCTGATCACGGGGCGAACACCCTACCGTTACGCCACCAACTGCCCATGAACTGGTTGTGGGACTGGGATGTGGTCAGAAAGAGTGAGAGCTAACAAAAGCCGATGTGTGTGTGTTTATTTGATTATGATGATGTTAGCAATATTGTACCGCTAAAGTGCTGGACCGATAAGCAGTACCGGTATGAGTATTAGTATTGTTAAAATTTTAACAGCAACACTTTATCGTACATCCCTACATAGTGGTGAACAATGTTTGATACGGTGAGATTTATTTTTATTAGGATAAAATGAGCGAAGCAACTTAAACTAATCTGTGGACGACTGATTGGTGAATTGTTCATCCATGGAGAATCGTAACGCCAAGCATCAAAACCAATACTGAACTGCATCGTGGGATGTTCTGAATGGTGCACCTCTGGTACGTTGTACGCTGCTCTGAGTGACACTTCTGTTGTAAGATTTAAAACTTTTGAGTCCCATTATTGAACTTGTTTACTCTGACTCCCCTGACTGGGATCGGCGGTGAAGAGGTTGTGCTACAGGTGCAAGGTGGCCCACCTGCTTGCAGCGGAAGTGAACCTCCAGACTCAGCGCAGCACATTTGTTGAGGATGGTCAGCCTCCTAAAGAGGGAGGAGGAAGGAAGCTGGATTAATGTAGGAAACACAGCGTTTAGCGTGCGTATGCTAATGAGGAGGGGGCGGGGCCTGCAACTGGTGGCGGTAGTGGAAACTTGATAAGAGCTTGATGTTGTTTATGACTAACTGCAGCTAAACGCAAAGAGATCAGTCACATACAACATCAAACAACACGGAGAGAGAGAGAGAGACGGGGGAGGGGGGGGAGAGAGAGGAGAGAGAGAGAGAGAGAGAGAGAGGGAGGGGAGAGAGGAGAGAGAGGAGGAGAGAGAGAGAGAGAGAGGGGAGGGGGGGAGAGAGAGAGAGAGAGAGAGAGAGAGAGAGAGAGAGAGAGAGAGAGAGAGAGGGAGGGGGAGAGAGGAGAGAGAGAGAGAGAGAGAGAGAGAGGGGAGGGGGAGAGAGTGAGAGAGAGAGAGAGAGAGAGAGAGAGAGAGGAGGGGGGAGAGAGGAGAGAGAGAGAGAGAGAGAGAGAGGGGAGGGGAGAGAGGAGAGAGAGAGAGAGAGAGAGAGAGAGAGAGAGAGAGAGAGAGGGAGAGAGGGAGGGGGGAGAGAGGAGAGGAGAGAGAGAGAGAGGGAGGGGGAGAGAGGAGAGAGAGAGAGAGAGAGAGAGGGAGGGGGAGAGAGTGAGAGAGAGGAGAGAGAGAGAGAGAGAGGGGAGGGGGGAGAGAGTGAAGGAGAGAGAGAGAGAGAGAGATGGAGGGGGGAGAGAGTGAGAGAGATGAGTGGGGGGAGAGAGCTAGAGAGAGAGATGAGAGATGGAGAGGAGATGAAGGGAGAGAGACGCGGGGAATAAGTGGCAGATGGATTTTTATAAAACATTGTGCTTCCAGTATAATCACTTTATCCAAAGAGGGCTTTCCTTTTATTTTTTCTAAAGCGTGTGTGTGTGTGTGTGTGTGTGTATCTGTATAAGTGTGTGTGTGTGTGTGTGTATCTGTATAAGTGTGTGTGTGTGTGTGTGTGTATCTGTATAAGTGTGTGTGTGTGTGTGTGTGTGTGTGTGTGTGATCTGTTTAAACGTGTGTGTGTGTCCTGTCTGGGAATGTTTCCTACTGAAGATGAAAAGTGTGAAACTAATCCACTACAAATGTAAGTGAATGATGAGAACTCATGAACAGAGCTGTCACACAGCACGTCAAATTACACTTCATATTCACTGAGGGAGTGTGTTTCTCACACACACACACACGCCAGTGGGAGTACACTTGCTGGACACGCTGTTTGCAGGAAGTGTGTTGCAGGGGAAATAATTGATGTGTATTGATTAGCCTGGTCAGAAGTGGCTAGATGCAGCAGAAAGATACACGTTCTGTGTGTGTGTGTGTGTGTGTGTTAAATATGAATAACTGCTTATGAAGTGTGTGACCTTGACTTGCTTACACACCTGTATGTCATGAGCACTATTAGACACTACAATCACCATAAACTGTGTGTGTGTGTGTGTTTGTACATTTGTATCCTAGCAACCCTTAAATAGCATCTATAAAAGTGAAAATCATTACACACTCACACACACACACACACACACACACACACACTCACACACACTCACACACACTCACACACACTCACACTCACACACACTCACACACACTCACACACACTCACACACACTCACACTCACACACTCACACACACTCACACTCACACACACACACTCCTCTCATCTCATTCATCACGATTGGGCTCCATAATGGACTTGACAGTTCAATACAATGAGACACCGAGGGACGGACACACACACACACACACACACACTCACTGCAGACATCTAAATTAATTGATATAGAATCATGTTGAGTGTTTGTTGTGAGCTTATGGGTGAGTGTGTGTGTGTGTTTACAAATTGAGCTGAAAGTCTTTTCATTTAAACTGCTGCTGTTCTACAGTTCAGTATCTAGATAGGTTTTTAGCAGCATTGCAGCGCTCTGATGTAACACATCATGAGTGAGTGTGTGTGTGTGTTTTATTTGATCCGCTCAGTAAACAACTGGCTGTAATTGAGATGTATGACGTGTGTGTGTGTGTTGAAAAGCCTCATGTTGGCCGAGCAACACAACACTGCTGAGTTTGAGGAACTAAAAACAGAGAGAGACAGAGATGGAATGAGAAAGTGAGACTGAGAAAGAGCAAGGGAGAAGACCAGAGAGATGGAACGAGAGAGAGAGCGAGAGGGGGGATGAGAGAGAGAGAGCAGTGTGATGTGATGTGAGAGTGCAGCATGTGTTACCTGCATAAAGCTCGAACCGAGTCCTGATCCAGAAACTCATGATCTCTCCTGACCGAGCTGATATCAATGGGAAACAGAGAGGCTGAGAGCGAGAGAGAGAGAGAATATTAACACACACAACACATTAACAACATTGATCAACTCCCGCCATGTTCATCACCTCCACTGTAAAATCTGAACCAAAGACCTGACATCATCCGGATATTCCAGAAAACTCCATATCCCTGCATGTCTGTAATGTCACAATGCTGCTTCTCTCTCCACCGTCTCTCTCTTTAT
Source organism: Distichodus sexfasciatus (assembly GCA_032718565.1). Classification (NCBI taxonomy): domain Eukaryota; kingdom Metazoa; phylum Chordata; class Actinopteri; order Characiformes; family Distichodontidae; genus Distichodus; species Distichodus sexfasciatus. The sequence goes on from JAVGVS010001002.1 coordinate 23,632, forward strand.
CCGTCTGTCTCTCAGGTATATCCATTTCTCTCTTTTTATGATCTCTCTCTCTCTCTCTCTCTCTGTAGGTGTAGCTGCACTGACTCTACACATTCCTGAGCTGTTCTCCTTCCTGCTATTGTTCTTCACCTCCTTCCCCCGTTAGAGCTGCACTTCCCAAAAACACCAACCTGCTGAAACCCACAGACAGACAGAGAGAAATAAGAGAGACGGAGATAAAGAAATTTCACATAACCATCAAACTCCCACTAATCTCACATGAGACACAGAGAGAGGAACGAGAGAGAGGAGGGATGAGGGAGAGAGAGAGAGAGAGAGAGAAGGAATGGGTGACAGAGAGCAAATCAGAGAGAGAAAGAACAAGACAGAGGGAAGGAATGAGAGAGAAAATGAGAATGAAAGAGAGGACGAGAGACAGGGAGCGAGAGAGAAAAAGAGAGAGACGGGGAGAACGAGAGCGGGAGAGGTAATAAGAGAGAGAACACAAGAGGGGCAGAGAGAGAAATTCCCACTAATCTCACATTAGCGCGCGCGAGAGAGAGAGATGGAATGAGAAAGAAAGAGTGAGAATAACACAGTGAGAGATAAACTGAGAAAGAAAGAGAGAAAGGGAACAAGAGAGAATTAAAAAGAGAGGGAGAGAGGGAATGGGTGACAGAGCAAATAAGAGAGAGAAAGAACGAGATAGAGGGAAGGAATGAGAGAGAGTGAGAATGAAAGAGAGGGAACAAGAGATCGAGTGGGGGGAGGAGAGAACGAGAGAGAGAGAGACAGAGAGGTAATGAGAGAGAGAACGCAAGAGGTGGACAGAGAGAAATTCCCACTAATCTCGCATTAGCCTCGCTAATTTCTGGAAAACGCATTTCGGATTTCTGATCCGTTTGAGGCGGAACGTCACAAACACCAACAAACGTAAAACATCAGGGCTGGACGATATCACCTCAAATCAGTATCACGATTAATCAAACGTTTCACCTGGATTACCATTAACACACACAACGTTTTACAAACTGAAATAATCACGAGGAAGAGGTGACATCGGTTAGAGGGTCTGAACGTCGGTTACAATTCTCTTAAGAATTGTACAACAAATCACAATCCCAAAGCCCATTTCTCAAGCGCAATCCTGGAAACCCCGCAGCAGCAGATTAGCTGATCAGAGAGAGAGAGAGAGAGAGAGAGAGAGAGAGAGGGAGAGAGAGAGAGGGATGAAAGCATGACGAAAGGGCAGAGCTGATCTAAAGGAGGGTGGGATAATTACTGCAGGTGGGAGAGTAATTACAGCGCGGACGCCGCTATCGATTACCTTCGTAAAGGTGGACGTACTGAGGGAACCCCGCCGCTCTCAGCCAATCGCACGCCGCCTTGGCTTCCACCTCTGCAGAGAGAAAGAGAGGAGTTAAAAAGGAAGAAGGAAAAAGCCAGCGCGCCGGAGCGTCAACGGGGTTAATCAACACCACCACGCGGGTCTGTTAATTAGCGTACGTCTCCACGTGCAGCGAGAGCGACGTGACATTCAATTAGCCTCGGCCAAGCGCTCGTCTTTGTTGGCTCTTCAAAGAGCCTCGCTGAGAAACGGCGCGGCCGCGTCCCAATAAAGCAGGCGATATTTTAGCTATTAATAAATCTCCCGGCACAAAAGAGTCAGGTTTTGTCACGCCGACGAGCTCGTTAACGCGCGTTCCCTCGGACTAATCGATGCTATCACTGGAGGTGTCAGTCTTCTAATTGAGGTTAATTAAGAGTGGTGGTTAGCGCGGTCACCTCACAGCAAGAAGGTTGTGGGTTCGATCCCAGATGATGAATAAATGAATGATTAACATTTCACCAAGGCCAGCGCAGGTCTGACGTGATGTAAACAGGCACAGAGTTTACAGCAGGGGTGTAACGATACCCTGATCTACATCGATACATCAATTCAGGGACTATTGAGCACACAGCATCGATCCCACGATGAAAATATCCATCAGACATCAAACATATCGTAATGTTCCGTTATATCCAAGATGAAAAGACAAGATATTTTTTAGTTGTAGTTTTAGTTCAGCATATATCGTCTCATATCGAAAATCAAATCAAAATCGTATTGTATCAGACTTTAGAACGTCAGCAGACCTCCAATCAGTCCCTGTTCAGCCGACGCAGCCGTGTCGTGATGAAACGCATGATTTAAGACGAGGGGACGAGGAGACAAAGGCGGTGTATGGTCACAACAAGGGGTGGACTGATGTGGATCAGTTCAGGGCCGATACTGATAGTTACTTATTATACAAAGACAGCGATATTCGTGAACATATTAAAATATTTGCAGTAAAATTCTTCATTCTAAATGCATTATCTGCAGCACTTGATGTTGACACGACACCTTTTCATTATTGTACAATATCGTGGAACTTAACGTTACCGTCGATTCCTAAGTGAGCGTGTTGGTCGGCCTCTAGAGTGTCCAACGGTGAATTAGCGCTAATTACTCTTCACTCATCAACAGCCACATTAGCAAACTTGCGCTAACTGTAATCGACTACAGTAATCCCTCGTTATTCGCGGGGGTTACGTTCCAAGAACGTGTAATAGGGTTGTAATAGGGTTAGGGTTTACGTTATAGTGTAAACCCTAAATATGCCCCCAAATCTGCTCTCAGAACACTTTAATTTCATTTTAAACTCAGTTTAATACATTACTCTTAACGAAAACATTAGGTATGCCCATACTCTATATTTTTTAATGATCATTTTTTTGAGTGGACTTGTCCCGTCTCCCGTTAGCGTGATATGTATGCGAGCGGCAAATCAAATCAAAGTTGGCCACTGTGCTAACGCGGCCTGATGGGATCCTGTCTGCAATATATGCATATGCTAATTTCCTATGGCACGTCTCGGCGCTAGCGTACTCAATTAGCGGTGCGCGGAGGCTATGCTCTCCGTAACCAGCCGTGTAAAAAAAAAAAAAAACCCTAACCCCCGTTATGAGGAACACTAATTCTGCAGCTCGTTACATGTTCTAACGAGGCGGCTGTCCTAATTGGTTAACTGCTTAATTAAAGGAAACGTGCAGCAGTGCTAATGAAGGGGACACTCATGAATATTCATCAGGGAGGAGACTCCACACAGCCAATCAGCAGCACTAGATGACGTTACACAACTCTGAGTGTGTGTGTGTGTGTGTGTGTGGATGCTATAAAGTAGCGTGTCACAAACTGATATTCAGGCTGCTCATCAAAAAAGAGAAAGATTACATCAAAACAACAAGAACAATGACAAAGTGAGAAGAGAGGAAAGAGAGATGAAAAGTAGAGGGAACGAGCGAGAGAAAGAGATGAAGTGAGAAAGGGAGAGAGAGAGCAACTAAGAGAGAAAAAGGGAAGAGAAAGGGATGAAATTAGAGAGGAAAGAAGAAGAACTACACGAGAGAGAATGAGAAGTAATAGAGAAATGGGAGAGAGAAACAGACAGAAGGAAGAGGAGAGAATGAGGGAGAGTAGGTGGGGAGAGAGAAAGAGAAAGACAACAGATAGAAACAGGGGGATATTGAAAGAGAGAGAGATGGAGAGATAGACAGAGGGGGATGGGGTGAAAACAGAACAACGAGATGAGAGGAAGGAGGGATAGAGAGAGAGAGAGAGAGAGAGAGAGAGGGGATGAAGAACGAGAGAGAAAGGGAGAGATGGATAAAGGAGAGAGACAGATAGACAGAACGAGAGGAAGAGAGAGAGAGGGAAGGAGACACGCTTCAAATTCAGTTTTCTTTCATTAAATTCCTCCTGGTCTCGCTTCGTCTGAAGTGGTGGAACAGGGCGGGTGGAGAGCTTTCCCCTTTATAATAACACTGCAATCATCTCTAAACACACACACACACACATACACACACACACACACACACACACACACACACACACACACACACAAGCAGTCTCTGTCCCAACGTGACGATTATCAGAAGAAAAAAAATCAATTTAAAAAATAATCTTCACCTGAAATGTGGCCAATTAATCCACACACTCACCAACACACACACTCACACACACACTCACCAACACACACACTCACCAACACACACACTCACCAACACACACACACACACATACACACACCAACACACACACTCACCAACACACACACACACACATACACTCACCAACACACACACTCACACACACACACACTCACCAACACACACACTCACACACACACACACTCACCAACACACACACTCACCATTCCATCTGAAGTCAAGGTTAGAGGGTTATGTTCATGGCCACACTGATCAAATGGAGTGTGTGTGTGTGTGTGCGTGTGTGTGTGTGCAGTATGCCAGCATGTTGAGTTGAGACACTCTCACACAACCACACACACTCTGTACAAGACTAAGGTGACCTGATGATTAATCCCTGAGAATAAGATGGACGAACGGATGGACAGATGGACGGACGGAAGGACGGATAGATAGATAGAGCAAGAGAGAGACAGACAGAGTGAGAAAGCGATAGGAGGGCGAGAGAACGAGTGAGCGAGAGCGGAAGAGAGAGAGAAAGAGAGAGAGATCAAGACAGATTAAAGAGAGGCACTTGGGTAAGTCTTGTGGTAATTGAAGTTGGGGAGTGTGTGTGAGAGTGTGTGTTTGAGAGACACACTACAGGTAGTCTCGACTCAACTCACCTTGAAGGGTGTTTTCACATACAGTCCTCTTTAAAGGAACCGAACTCGCTCCTCTAGAAATGGTCCAAAAAGTGGACCAACAGAAAGGGAACTCGGGTCTCTTTACGTTCACACTGTGAGTTCGTTTGAAAGGGGACTCGCTCCTCTTTCTGCTCCACTTCAGCTCAGATGGGGCCTCGCTCCTTTTTCGGTTCATACGTAATCCTTTACGCTCTCAGACCTTTACTGCTTTGCATTCTGGGTAGTTTTCACTTTGAACGACAACTGTTGAAGCGAACTAGGAGCGCTTTGCGTTCATAAGGTGCGAGTGGAACGAACCGCACTGCGGATTAAAGCGAACCGGACTGAGACCACATCGGGAGGTGGTCTCAGTTCGTTTCGTTTCAGAGGGGTCCGAGTTCGTTTGGCGTGTTCACATACATGTAAATAATGCTGACTAATCGATCGGAGTTGGCTTTGAGGGCTGAAACGGACCAAGTGTGAAAACACCCTAAAACAGATGGACAAAACAGCTGGACAGTGGTGTGTGTGTGTGTGGCATGATGCATCAGCGTATTAAAACTGCAGATACAGACACTTAAATTACACAACACCAGACACTCATCAGAAATCTCACGTCACCCTCCACGGCAAAACCAGTCGCTTGTCGCAACGGAGGTTTCCGAGAAAAACGGGCGTTTATGTTGCGTGGGGTAAAATGTTGGATTTTTAGTTTTTAGTGTTTTGAAACAGTGGAAGGTCTATACTGTACTGTTGTGAATAAATTTGGCTGAAAAACTTACCCTAAAAAGGTGACTTTCTTGAGGTGAGGAATTCAATTCCAGCAGAATGTTAAAAGTTTGTGTTTTGACCGCTCTACTTCAGTATTTACGGTAAATCCACTGGTTGACTAGCGTGAAGATATTTCTCCGGAATCCATCTCCGTCTCCCGAGTTCAGTTAACCTAACGCAGGTAGGCTATCCGTGTGGCTGTGAATGCAGCGTAGGCTAGCGTAAATGCAAACGTAGCCGCGACCGCACCAAGCGTCTGTGAGTGCTACGGCGATAGTCAACTTCAAAGGCAGATTTCTCAGTTTCTCACTTGGCTATTGAATGTTGATATCTCAGTCATATGTCGTCCCATTCATTCCATATAGGTATCGTTTTGAAGCTTGATTTATGCCCTTTCATCAAAACATAATAACTCAATTTTGAAAATTTGCAACAAGGGACTGGTTTCGCCGTGGAGGGTCACATTTTAGACGGTGTATTTTACAATGGAGCATCTGTGCTCCTCCCCGTAACCCAACACTGTAACCTCCGTACACACACACACGCAGCGTGAAGAGGACAGCGTTAGTGCGATTATGTCATGTACATGTAATTAACCCTTGGCCCGGCTAATTACACCGTAATCACAGAGCTGTACACACACAACACAACACAGCAGCAACGCAACATCACATTTATACTGACAGCTATTTATAAAATACATTTGTAAAAATGTACACTTTAATAAAGTGCTCTCATCCTCACACACACACACTTTCTCACCCTCACCCTTCTCATGCACACTCTCTCACCCTCATCAGCAACTGCAACTATCAGTCCAACTCCTGCACTTTACTCCTCCACTCATAATCAAAACTAAAAAATTTATGTATTCATCATCTGATTTCACCTTCCATATCGTTAGTATGGCAACCGCTCCAAAAAGAGACGAGGCCTCAGTGACGACTCCGCGGTCGGCTCGTTAAGTTCGTTTTGTTTCTTGATTACAACACAACCACTGACTTTAGGGGTGTGTTACTTTCTGTTCAAACTAATAATTATCCACCTCCAGCCTTGAAGTCCGCTACAGTGTGTGTGTGTGTGTGGTCTTCTTTGTATGCGTTAATGCTTTGAAAGGAGCTCATTGTTCATTCTTCATCATTAGCTCCTATTGTTTTGAGTTTGCTTCTTTACACACTACAGTAATAGGCCTCTATATATCACCGTTACCCACCAGGGTCTACAACGCTCCAACACACAGGCCCCATGCACCAAATACAGGGGCCCCTAGGCCACAAACAGGGCCCCACTTGCCAAAAACGGGGTCCCACTCCAAAACACGGGGCTCCACTTGCCACAAACGGGGCCCCACTTGCCAAAAACGGGGCTCCACTCCAAAACACGGGGCTCCACTTGCCAAAAACGGGGCTCCACTTGCCAAAAACGGGGCTCCACTCCAAAACACGGGGCTCCACTTGCCAAAAACGGGGCTCCACTTGCCAAAAACAGGGCCCCACTCCAAAACACAGGGCTCCACTTGCCAAAAACGGGGCTCCACTCCAAAACACGGGGCTCCACTTGCCAAAAACGGGGCTCCACTTGCCACAAACAGGGCCCCACTCCAAAACACAGGGCTCCACTTGCCAAAAACGGGGCTCCACTCCAAAACACGGGGCTCCACTTGCCAAAAACGGGGCTCCACTCCAAAACACAGGGCTCCACTTGCCAAAAACGGGGCTCCACTCCAAAACACGGGGCTCCACTTGCCAAAAACGGGGCTCCACTTGCCAAAACACGGGGCTCCACTTGCCAAAACACGGGGCTCCACTTGCCAAAAACGGGGCCCCACGCCAAAACATGCGGCTCCACTTGCCGAAAACGGGGCCCCACTCCAAAACACGGGGCTCCACTTGCCAAAAACGGGGCTCCACTTGCCAAAACACGGGGCTCCACTTGCCAAAACACGGGGCTCCACTTGCCAAAAACGGGGCCCCACGCCAAAACATGCGGCTCCACTTGCCGAAAACGGGGCTCTACTTGCCAAAAACAGGGCCCCAGTTGCCAAAACACGGGGCTCCACTTGCCAAAACACGGGGACCCACACTCCACACAAAGGATCCCACTCCAAAACACAGGGCTCCACTTGCCAAACACAGGGCCTCATGCCAAAACACGGGGCTCCACTTGCCAAAATGGGGCCCCACTCCAAAACACGGGGCTCCACTTGCCAAAAACACATAGCTTTAAACGTCAAAACAAAAGACCCCATACGCTAAACACGGGTGCCCTAGATCAAACACGGGGCCCCTTACGCCAGCATTACTGGTCCCGCTCTAAATCTGGGGCCCCATACCACTCTGCTCCCCCTCTTCATCATATTCAACAATCATAATCTTCATTTTCATATGAAGAGTAATCTCCCTGTGATCATGTTTTAGCGTACGTCCTAATTGATGAATCAAAATCCTTCACTCCAACAATTCCTTTAGCAAATAAGCGCTGTTAAATTCAACACTTTAACCACTCTTCAACACCATTTCCTCTTTGACGAAAAGCTCTTTTTGATAAAGAACTAGCCTTCGTCTGCGTCCAGGAAACCGGTCTCTTCCTCTGCAGGCAGCAACTGTCGTCTCAAACTAAAGCGACGTTCGGCCGATAAAGCGACAACAGTTAAACTCACCGTAATTGTGGCACCGGCGCGCCGCGGGGTTCTGGCCGTTGGCGCAGCGTCGGTGGGACAGGGAACGCCGCGGCCGTGGCGACGAGGTCTCCATGGTGCCTAACTCTCCCGAACCTTCACCACATCACCCCCCGTGAGAGAGACACAAATTCCAACGTCTGAATGTCAGCAAATCTCAACATTTCTCACACACACACTCAGGTCCGTACACAAAGTTAAAGTCCGTAAAGACATATCCGAGTTTGCAGCAAGGTTGGGTGAAAGAGTTGCTGTGTGTTAGAACAGGGTGGGGGAAGAGAAGTCTAGAAGTGGTCTTATCCTGAAGCAAGAAAAGGGGCAGTTCTCACCCTTCCTGCCCCTGCTCACCCCCCCACCCACCCCCCATCCGTTTGGCCACTCGAACTAAATGACCCAATTCACCATAACCCCACCCCCAGGAAGTACATACCACTCCGACCACAAGGACTGTGTGTGTGTGTGTTCAAACAGACAATTATAAAAAGGTTTGGTCACACTGTCTGCTTAGCAACCATAAAAACGTGTATATATTTGTTACTATAATATGCCAGGGCTGGACAATATGACCTCACATCAACATCACGATTTACCTCGGTTACGATTTTAATGGTTTTATTTATTTTTCTCTTGTGAGACCTCTGACCTGGTCTGTACTATACATATGCTCTACTACTGAAGCTGGAATATTTAATACTGACGTGAAATCAAACTAATCTCAGCCATGTGATCTTTAAACGAGTGAAAAGAAACAAACACAGATGTAGTAGTAGGGCCCTATGATTTGCGCGATGCGGAAAACGCAGACGGGATCGCGGAATCCAACAAATAAAATGGAATTCGTTGTAAAACGCGGAATGTCGTATAATTGGCTGATATCGGTGTGTGGGCAAAGCAGAGCAATGGTTTCTAATCAGTTTTGGCCGCTGCAGCCCCCTGTATGTGTTACATGTTGAGGCGGGACTCAGCTTTCCACACACACAAACGCACAGACACAGAGGGGGAAACGCCAACGGTCAGCTATGGAGAAGAGGCTGAAACACCCAAGTCCTCAACAAAATGAGGGAACTGGAGTGTCAGTGCTAAGTTTAGAGCAGAACAATACCCAGAAGATTTTTATGAATCGGGAGAACAACACTTGCATAAGCACACGATGGACTGCACCAGCAAGAACACGTGACGACCACTTACAGTCAAACACTCACATCAGAAACGTTTCGTTTTGCACCAAAAAATGAATGTTTTTTGTTGTTTACAGGTCAATGTTTTAGCAAAGCAGTAAATGTACTGCTGAACCCCAGCACTTTGTTGAAGCTGAATAACAGTCATTTAATGTGATTTTTTCCTATTGCATTGTTCTTTTGTCAATCCACTCCATAATTAGACACTTTTTAGGTGAATAAATATGATAAAACACGGAATTCAGAAGAATAAAAATGGAAAAAAAATGAATTTAGGAAAAAATAAAACAGATTCCGTAGGGCCCTATAGTAGCAGACGGCAGAGAGTGTGTGTGTGCGGTGGAGTTACGTGACAGCACACACACTAGTATGTTATTAAAGAGGCACTACATCGGCACACACACACAGCGGAGAAAGTGGTAAGTGAATTCTTTTCTAAGTGTTAAGAAGTAACCGAAATAACCGTCAGGGTTGAGATTATGTTGGAATTGTCCAGCCCCACACTGAGCCCAGGTCAGCTCGGCCAACAACACACCAAGCGGGAGTTCATTTTGATGTGTACAAGAGACATGGGAGACATGAGAGTGAGAGAGAGAGAGAGAGAGAGATCAGGCTCGATGTGTGGTGGTAAATATACGAACCCCACCCCGTGTTTGCAGATGTAGTCGTGAGTGTAAAGCTGTGAAGAGAAGTCTGCTGTTTGTGAGTGAGTGAACACTGTCCGGATCACGTGTTTACGTGTTTAGCAATAAGAGGAAAAGGGCCGGGTTACAGCATCATGTAAGGACATATTTATAACGTGTTGAGATAAAAACACAAGTCTCCAAACTGCAGACTAAACAGGGTTTTCTGGGGAAGTGTATCAGCTGAACCAAGAACTTTAATGATATACAGATACACGACGGGAGTGACGAGAAAAGCACCCAGAAAGAGGTCCTCGTCATGCCAGGGAGGAGCGTTCTCGCCTCGTCTTGCTCATTTAAGTCATCCCAAATTCTACACACGCTTGTCGAGCTCTAGGTACAGTGTGTGTGTGTGGAGTTGTGTACAGGGCTGAGAGAGAGGCGAGCGTGTTAATCTGCAGATCTGTCTCAACAAACTCACCCACATTTCACACACACATACACACACTTACATACACCACAACCACACAGCTTATAAACACACTACTAACTACATCACACATGGGGGGAGCGAGAGAGAGAGAGAGAGTGAGTGAGAGAGAGAAATGAGACAGCGCAAAAGAAACTGACGGTACGAGAGAGAGACAAAGAGAGAGAGACAGAGACAGACGGCAAAGATGAATCGCGAGAGAGCGAGTGAGAGAGACTGACATTAAGAGAGTGAGACACAAAGAGAAAGGGGAGACAGACAGAAAATGGACAGAGAGAGAGAGACAGTGAGACAGAGACAGGGGGTGTTGAGGTATTTCCTGTGACTGATGTTGGACCATAGGGGCTGATGGGTATCTAAGCTCTCTTTACTCGCTTCCTGTTCCCTTGCTTCCCTGCTGCAGAGGGGCATTGTGGGTAAACCCCCAGGGTCAGCGTGAAGGAGGGAAGAGGAAAGGAGTGGAGCGGACAGCAGGGACGACACAGGAAACCTCAAAACCAATCACAACCGCCGACCAGCCCTGAGGAGGCGGGGATTCTCTCACACACACACACACACACAATTTCCTCATGATAAAGCATCTGACCACACTCACATACACACAGACACACAGTCGGGAAGGAACCCTTAAAATGAAGCCTAAGTTACAAGAACAGCTGTTAGGCCACTTAACTGCCACTCAGACACTCACACACACTCACACACTCCGACAGCTGTTTTTTTAAGCAGAGTGTCTGATTGTGTTTCATTTCCAGCATCAACTGGCACGTTCAGGCGTGTTTCAAATGAAAGACCACAAGCCTCTCTCTCTCTCTCACAAACACACACACACACACACACTAATCATACACAAGAGCTCAAGCTTTGCAAAACACACACCTGAAAGAAGGCAAAAGAGATTTACGGGTTTTAGAGGAGCTTCTCCTGTCGGCTCCGGACCTTTCCCAAACCTGCTGTTGGCCTCGTCCCTTCACCGCTCCTCCCATCAGTCCCGTCCCTTCACACTGGCCCCATCACCTATCCGCTCTTCCTACCAGCACCATCCTCTCACCATCCTGGCCCAACCCTTCATCATTCTTCCAGGTCTATCCCTTTCATCCCATTGGCCCCATCCCTTTTGGAGGTCTTCCCATCGGCCCGCTTCTGGTACGTGCTGGTGCTGTGTCTTGACATCACCCCTAATCCCTTCACCTCACCATCCCTCCTCATGTCTCCATCCCTTCACCATTCATCAGCTCCACCATTGTCCCTTTACCACTGACCCTGTCCTGATACCGTCAACCCCATCACCTTCCCCGTTCCTCCCCATCCCTTCACCATTTTCCCTCTGTTGTTCCTCCCTTCTTCACCGTCCTTCCACCGCCCGCCCGCTGTTCAAATCACTTTCTAAAAAGACTTTCAACAAACCACATCTGAAGCCTCCCAAACTGCACCCGCTTCTCTCTACTTTTCCCTCATTAAATGTCACCAGCGCCATTTAATCCACAGTCAGCAATTAAAGTACACAAAAGACACTCCTTACAAAAGGCAAAACGGCTGAAGAGACAGAAGGAGAAAAGCTTCCAACAAATTAATTAGGGAGCGAGCCAGACGAACACTCTCCTTAGTCTAATCGCAGACGTCACCGCGGAGATGGGACTGTCGTAAGTGCGGACAGGAGGCCCGGGCGACGTCGTGTTGCGGGTGTAATCGGTGTCGTGGTGGTGTTGGCGTTGGCTCTGCGTGTGACAGAAGGCCGATTTTAATGAGCCAATTATGCTAATTGAAGGCGAGTCAGGAGATGACTCGTGCCGCGCCTCGACGTCTCTAAATAGAAGCGCTGAGTGGAGCGCGTCCGGCGGCCAGACGTGATTACTAATGCGAGTGAACGGTCACGCCGGACACACAACAAGGACAGCAGTGCTGGCTGAAGGAAAGATGTAAAGTCCTGTCATCACGTTAGGGGTGCTCACACACATCTCTCTCTCTCTCTCTCTCTCTCTCTCGTTCTCACTTATACACAGAAACTTCCAACTTCAGTATCACTTACAGAGTCCAGTACCGGTCCACAACAACAGCATGAGGTTTTTGACCTTTAAAGAGAGTGTGTGTGGGCTCCCACTGCTTTTCTCCGGACAGCAACACGAGACGTCACACACAGAGCATGCATCAGCTCCTGAATTAGTCATCGCTCTTGTATGACGTCTTCGTGTTAGGCCTGTGTGTGTGTGTGTTTGAGAGAGAGAGTGTGTGTATGGGGGGGAAGAAGTAGCACCTTATAGATTGGGCCTCCCGACACACACACACACACACCAAACACCACAACACACACACAGCACAACTGCGTTACTGAATAACAATCCATACAAACACACACACACACACACACACACACATACACTACCGGTCGAAAGTTTGGACACACCTTCCCATTCAATGTTTTATTCTTTATTATCATGACTATTTACACTGTAGATTCTCACTGAAGGCACTATGAATGAACACATATGGAATTATGTAGCAAACAAAAAGTGTGAAATAACCCAGAACATGTTTTAAATCTTAGATTCTTGAAAATAACCACCCTTTGCTTTGATCACTGCTTTGCACACTCTTGGCATTCTCTCGATGAGCTTCATGTGGTAGTCACCTGAAATGGTTTTCCAACAGTCTGGAAGGAGTTCCCAGAGATGCTGAGCACTTGTTGGCCCTTTTGCCTTCACTCTGCGGTCCATCTCATCCCAAACCATCTCGATTGGGTTTGGTCAGGTGACCGTGGAGGCCAGGCCATGTGGCGCAGCACTCCATCACTCTCCTTCTGGGTCAAAAAGCCCTTACACAGTTCATTCATAGTTTTGATGCCTTTAGTGAGAATCTACAATGTAAATAGCAATGAAAATAAAGAAGAAACACTGAATGGGAAGGTGTGTCCAAACTTTTGACTGGTAGTGTATATTGGCACCCTACATTGCAGTCCACACACACACACAACATATATGCATTCCCCATTACAGTACACACACAGTCTGATCCTAGCACAAAGTATGTGTGTATTTTAGGTCATGTGGGACGTATGTGTGATTGTGTGTGTGCATCCCACATGACAATCCACACACACAGTCTGATTCCAGTTGTAGTGTGTGTGTGTGGATTGTTGTGGGATGTGTGAGTGTGTGTAGGGACTGTGATGTGGGATGAATATATGTGTGTCTTATGTTGTGTGTATAATGAATGTGGGCTTATCAAGTGTGATATTTGGAATATGGATGTGTGTGTGTGTGTGTGTATGTTTATTGTGTGTGGGTATTACATATGGACGTGATCAATGTGCGTGTATTAAAGTAAGTAAGGATGAATAGATTACTGACTGACTGAATGAAGGATTGTGTGCCACTGACTGTATGACTGGATGAATGGCAGTGTGCGTTAATCAATGAGTGTGTGTGTATTAAAAGTAGGGATGACTGAATGAATGATTGTGTGCGAGTGTGTATTAATGTAAGTGTATATATTAATCAGTGTGTGTTTTAAAGTAATTAGCGATGACTGAATGAACGAATGAACAAATCAACGTGTGTGCCAGTGTGTATTAATCAATGAGTGTGTGTATTAAAGTATGGATGACTGAATTCCTATGACTGTATGTATGAATGACTGACTGAATGAATGGATGGATGTCAGTGTGTACTAATTTAAGCATGGAAGTAGGAGTGGACGGTATAAACGGTATAAAGGTATGCGATATAAACTTGGCCATCGATAGAGATTTTGATCATACTGGCATACCGCTGAAATTTCCGCTCCTCACCCGCGAAAATGACGTAATCAAGTCGCGTCAAATGCGCGAAAACCACACCACGAGGCATTTGTTTTCGGAAAATGGAGAGAGAGTGTACGGAAGAGCAGCTCGTTAATAAGACCGGTGTAACGTCCATAATCTGGACATGGTTTGGATTTAGGGTCTCAGATACTGAGCAGAAAAACAAAATCTGCAAAATATACGCTGTTGAATATGAGAGAAGCCAAAGAATGCGCCATTACTTTTCCGGCCTGGGCCCGTATGTTTCGACAAGGGAACCGCTCCGTCTGCCGCTCGCCACGCCACGTCCGATCGACGGATTTTTTATTTAATGGCAGAAATGATTAAAGATTCTTTATTTGCCACATGCTTAGTTATACAGGCATAATGTGCTGAAATGAACACCTGGCTCCCTCGTGAGACTGTGCAAGTCATTGTAAATAAAAGTAAGAAATTTGAGAAAGTAAATAAATAAAGCTAAGAACTAAGTAAAAACATGAATGTAAAATATTTACATTTATATATTACATTTGAATTAAAGTTAAATGATAAGGACGTTGGGCCACTTTCACCTTGTGCAATTTTTTACGTTTTTTGGTCTAAAAAAAGTTAAGACATTTAAATAATATATATTTACATGGCTGTAGAACTGAAGAAAACTCAATAAGCTAATGTTTTACACAAACAAGGAAAGAACTGTTACTTTAAAGTAAGTTATATTGAAATTTACAGATCTAATTATATACCGCAATATATACCGTCTATCGCCTAGGGCTTAAAATGTACTGCAATATGATTTTTTTGCCATATCGCACAGCCCTACATGAAAGTGTGTATGAATTAATGAAGAAACTGAATGGGCTGGAGCGCTGTTAGCCGCTGCCTGCTCGTGGCGCCACCGGAAACAGATCTCATTATTTTGTAGAATGTATTATTTTGCATGCTATTTATATATTGTTTGTTCTATGTGCCCTATTTGTTCTTTGTTTGTTTCTTGTTGCATGGTGAAAACTGGAGCCATGTTGTCTCGTCTCTCTGTATATCTGTACAGCATATAGCAGAGATGACAAAGTTTACTTTGACTTTGACTTGAATGAATGACAGAATGAGTGTCAGTGGCTATTAACGCAAGTATGGAAGTGTATATATTAATCAATGTGTATGTGTATTAAAGTAAGTATGGATGACTGAATGACTGACTGACTGACTGAATGAATGAATATCAGTGTGTACTAATCCAAGCATGGAAGTGTGTATTAATTAATGAGTGTGTGTGTGTGTATTGAAGTAAGGGTGGATGATGGAATGAATGAATGAGTGTCAGTGGGTACTAACGCAAGTATGGAAGTGTATATATTAATCAATGTGTGTGTATTAATGCAAGTATGTATGAGTGAATGAGTGTAAGTAGTGATGAGTGTGTGTGTTAAGGTACACATTTATGTGTGTATTAATGTACAGAAGCGTGTATGTCATGACAGTGAGGGGTGTGTGTGTGGTGTGTTAACTCATATAAAACTCATATACAGCCCTTCATGTTGCGTTCCAACAGTTCCAGCGGTCACTGTAATTTGGTTAAATGTGGCGTTTCTGACAGTCATAAATCACACAAACCGCGTCACGACTAAACCCGTTGTGTGTGTGTGTTCTTGTACTTGCTACTTAGTGAGAACCAAAATGAGTTTTTAACCAGCAGAGTGAGGACATTTTTGGGAAGCGAGGACTTTTTTAGTGGTCCCCACTTCTTTAAACTGCTTTTACAAAAGAAATACTAGTTAATTTGCAAAACTAAAAGTGTAGAAAGATTAGCTTTTGGTTCCTGAGGTTATGGTTAGGGTTATGTTTAGGGTTAGGTGTAGTATTATTTACATACAGGAATATAGAAGTCAATGGAGGTCCTCACTACTGTGTAAGTACAGGGATGTGTGTGTGTGTGTGTGTGTGTGTGTGTCTGGGTGTGTGTGTGTGTGTGTGTGTGTAAACTCACCCATCTCTCGTGTGTGTTGCTGTTTTCTGGTGAATAAAGTCAGCGCTCTGCATGTCGACCTTCTCAGCTGTTCACTCAGAGTCTTGCTGCTCGGATTCTCGCACTTTCTCTCCATTTTACTCGCTTTTCTCCAAACTTTTCGCCTTAACTTTTCAGCGGCTCCGTCTCTCCTCCTCCTCCCCGACCCGTCACGGCTCACAAGGCCCGCTCAGGACGTTTCGCGTTTCGGCTTCATTTCTTCTTCATGTGCCGCGACTCGAGCCGTGGCTTCATCTCTCACTTTTAAATGAAGTCCTCACGACTGGCCGCAGAGCGCTTCCTGAGGCGCGTGCTTAGCGCCGGGGCTCATGGGAAATGTAGTGCGGAACACGCGTGCTTGGCGCGGTTTGTACTAGGAGTGTGAAAATCACAAGTTTGTGTGGACGCCTGTGTGTACGACGTCGTATTAAGGCCATTATAGATTAAAATGATAATATTTGAGGGGTAAAGTGGGTAAAATACCGAAAAAACAGAGAAATTCCGAGATTAAAGTTCCACATTTACGAGAAAAAAAGTACACATGTGCGACAAATGTCAGATATCCTCAGAGATTGTGAATTTCAGGGTTTTCCTCTCATAAATGTATGACTTTAATTTTGGAATTTTCAGAATTCAAGGTATTAAATTGAAATTCTGACTTTTCAATCTCAGAATTCGGACTTTTTATCTCAGAGTTCTGACTTATTAAGATGATATTCTGATCTCCTATCTTATAATCAGAGATGGGCAAAGTAGCTAACTTCATTACTTAAGTGAAAGTACAGATACCACTAGTCAAATGTTACTCCAGTACAAGCGAAAGTCATACAGTCAAGTTTTTACTTAAGTTAAAGTACTGAAGTACTTGTTTTGAAAAATACTTAAGTAATAAAAGTAGATCTTCTTTCACCACATTGTTGCATTATCGCCACAACACTTACAAAACCTTATGCCTCTGACTAGACTGTAGAAGCTGTAGAATGAGGAACTGGTGGAATGTTAGAGAATGAAACACAACCCCAACTTAATCAGGAGGACAGTGCAATAGCTGTAAATGCAGCTCAGAACATCAAATTAACATTCCAACCTGCTTAAAACCCAGCTCTACACCTCTAGCTTCATGACTTTCCAACAGCAACAATGTTTTAATCAAGACAGAAAACAGCAGAACTGTGTGAACTTGGTTTTTTGGTTCCAGTCTACAGGTGTGATGTAACCCTGCTGATTACTGATAGACTGTCACCTGCCAAACAAGCAATCACCTTTTAGAAAAGGGGGAATAACATCCACTTTATCCACAGATTTGAAAGTAGCGAGTAACGAGAACCTTGATAGAAATGTAGTGAAGTAAAAAGTATGGTATTTGTCTTTCAAATATAGTGAAGTGAAAGTTGTAAGTTTCCAAGAAAAATACCACTCAAGTAAAGTACAGATACTCAAAATCTCTACTTAAGTACAGTACTCAAGTAAATGTACTTAGTTGCTGTCCACCTCTGCTTATAATTATGACTTAGTAAGTTGAAATTCAGACTTTATACCTCAGAATTCCTACGTATTAAGTCAAAGTTCTGACTTTTTATCTCAAATTCTGACTTATAACCTCTCAATTCTGGCCTGACTTATTATCTCAGAAATTCGACTTATTAAGTTGAAATTCTGACTTTATATCTTAGAATTCCGACATAACTTTTTTTTCAGCATTCTGACTTTATAAGTATGTTAATCTTTTAACTTTTCGTTGTATGTTGAGCGCTGACTTCTCAAATGCACGTGAAACGGCAGACTCTTCATCTTAGTAGCATGGAGTATATAATTAAGGTCTTACAAAGATATTTTGTTGTTAGATCATGCTCAGCGTCCAAATCAAAAAAAGAACTCTCGAAAAGTTTTTTTTAAAAAACAAACACATACCATCATGACATTAAATGGTTTCAGATAATCATGTTCTCCTCCTCCTCCATGTGGCATGAAGTTCAGGAGTCATCAAACCAACCAATCAAAGTCAGAGATAAAAAGTCAGAATTCTGGGATAAATATGGGAGGGTTTTCCATACAGGTGGCAGAAAGCTTTTCATTCAGTATTTGTCAGTTTGCCTATTTCAGTTCGATCCAACTCAGGAGACAGAGATCGATATGAGACAAGGTTAGGGGTGTAAATCACACGCTTTGTCACAATATGATATTATATCGATTCAACAGACAACGATTCACATCTGCAGATGCAACAAAGTTTGGCTCGATATGATTTCCATTCAATAAAGTTCTAATCGATATGAGACAAGATATGCTGATATAACACCATCACTTCCATTCATATCAAATCACAAAATCACGAAATGATCATTTGACTTTTTTATTCCTGAACTCAACCAGATGCTTCAATGCAAAACAATCTTTCAATTAAATAAAAATAATAGACCTCTGTGTAAAGTGATGTGTTGTGATAGAGTGGCTCAGTGGTTATAGTTTAATTTATAATAACATCACTTCATCTTCATCTTACACGTATATATGTTTGTGGAATATGTTTGTGGAATATGTATATATATATCACTATTTAAAACGTATAGATGGTTGTCCACTCAAGTAGATACTGTAATCCTGTAGCAGTGCATACTGTCGTTTGTGTGAATGCGAATGGCAATGTGAACTGTAGTTCACGTTATGTGTTGTCTCATGACTAGTGGTGTGATATATGTTAGGCAACACCTTCTTTGGGTTAGTTCTGTTTTATGCAAAAAACCATGTGAAACATGTGATAACACTTACAGTTTACGAGTTTCAGTTTCTCTAGTTTTTGATCTTCCTGTATGTTGGAGTGTCGGCTTCTCCTTAAAATGACCTGTTAACCTTTTGCATGACGGTCATGTTGTTCCTGATGAAATCATCTGATTCATAATGACCCCATGGTTTAATAGTGAATTGGTTGCTCCACGGTAGTTATGTGAACTAATTCTGTGTATGAAATTTTATAAGCTGGTCTAATTTTAGGAGCGCTAGAGCTGTGGAAAATGTAGTCTACAGTAGTCTAATTTTAGGATGGTAATGTGGATCATGTAGTGAACTAGACGCTGATCTTCATTAAGACTGTGAGGCTACATTTTTATTTAGCACCTCAACAAACCAAGACTCTACCTCAATATTTATGAATCACACCTCTATAATCAAGACTCCGCCCGCTTAAACTAATAAACACACCTCTACAAACAAGACTCCGCCTCCCACACTTATTACCTCACCTCTACAACCAAGACTCCGCCTCCCACACTAATTACCATAGCTCTACAACCAAGACTCCGCCTCCCACACTAATTACCTCACCTCTACGACCAAGACTCCGCCTCCCACACTAATTACCTCACCTCTACAACCAAGACTCCGCCTCCCACACTTATTACCTCACGTCTACAATCAAGACTCCGCCTCCCACACTTATTACCATAGCTCTACAACCAAGACTCCGCCTCCCACACTTATTACCTCACCTCTACAACCAAGACTCCGCCTCCCACACTAATTACCATAGCTCTACAACCAAGACTCCGCCTCCCACACTTATTACCATAGCTGTACAACCAAGACTTCGCCTCCCACACTAATTACCTCACGTCTACAATCAAGACTCCGCCTCCCACACTTATTACCATAGCTCTACAACCAAGACTCCGCCTCCCACACTTATTACCACACCTCTACAATCAAGACTCCGCCTCCCACACTTATTACCTCACGTCTACAATCAAGACTCCGCCTCCCACACTTATTACCTCACGTCTACAATCAAGACTCCGCCTCCCACACTAATTACCTCACCTCTACAAGCAAGACTCCGCCTCCCACACTTATTACCTCACCTCTACAATCAAGACTCCGCCTCCCACACTTATTACCTCACCTCTACAATCAAGACTCCGCCTCCCACACTTATTACCTCACGTCTACAATCAAGACTCCGCCTCCCACACTTATTACCTCACGTCTACAATCAAGACTCCGCCTCCCACACTAATTACCTCACCTCTACAAGCAAGACTCCGCCTCCCACACTTATTACCTCACCTCTACAATCAAGACTCCGCCTCCCACACTTATTACCTCACGTCTACAATCAAGACTCCGCCTCCCACACTTATTACCTCA
Organism: Distichodus sexfasciatus; assembly: GCA_032718565.1. Lineage (NCBI taxonomy): Eukaryota > Metazoa > Chordata > Actinopteri > Characiformes > Distichodontidae > Distichodus > Distichodus sexfasciatus. The sequence goes on from JAVGVS010001002.1 coordinate 43,949, forward strand.
CGTCTACAATCAAGACTCCGCCTCCCACACTTATTACCACAGCTCTACAACCAAGACTCTGCCTCTAACATGTAAAATGAATGTTCATGACTCTATTTTTATCTTTAGATTTAGTTCTTGTACGAATTCTTTCACTTAATCTGTTCATTAAGTTCTACTTAAGTTCTAATTGTTTTTGCAGAGTTTTAGGAGTTATCAGGATACATTTCACTACATGTTGTACGGGTATAGCTATGTCTGTGGCAAATACACAAGGCAGAATTCTCATTGGTGAAATTCCTGGTATGAGAAGGCTGACCGGTCTGTAGAGGTGTGCAGTGAGGAGGTAATGGGCTTTGTGAGATGAGTTTATATTGATTTTCTAACTCTGGATAACCCGAGAGCTCAGATTCCGTGCAGCTCAGGGTTTCTGTGAATCACCTTCAAAGTGGTGTTACGTGTTCCGGGGCCTTCTGTCTGACCAGCATGTGAAAATCAGACGTGGCCCGATGACGCCCCTCTCAGACCAAACTGGGTAATTACACTCCAACAGGTTTTTCATTATGAGTACTGTAAACATCTCAACCTCATTTTCCCAAACACGCCAGACCACACAAACGTGTTTCCACAAGGAGGAATGTAACATTTTGAAAATATTAAACATATTTAAATTGTGATGCCATCTGGCCAAGCCAAGCCGTCGTTTTGTCCTTTCTTTTCACTGTCATGTTGGCGATCGATAACTGTGAATATTATCATTTTATTTCTGAACCAAAACACGGACCTTTTGAGACAGATTGCGGCTTCGTGATGGAGAATATGGAGCTCGCAGAAATACACTAATTATCATGTATGTAGGACGGAATGAGATATTTTCCGCCTGCTGGAGAACTGTGATTCTGGACTCGTTTCAAAGTGAGCTCTGCTTAATTTTAAATCAACAGATCCCTCCATCATCAATTCAACACATTTCAGACCAACGTATGAACCACTAATATTAGTACACAACACAAGAGGTCACATTAATACATGCTAGAGATCCTTGTTCACCTGTGATGAGATTTAATACTTTTAATACGTGTGTAAGAGAGTCTAGTCTTACCTGGCCATCTAAACCCCAAAGATGGACTCAGGGTCTGAAAGAAATAACAACAGATTTTTATTCGATGGAACGTGTTGAAATAAAAAGAGCTTTCTTTTGAAATACAGTACTGTGCATGTCCTGAGCCACGTCTCATTTCTTTATGTTTAGTGGCTGGTGGTGATGGTGGTCTAGGGGTTCGGACACTCGCCTCCGAACCAAGCGGTCATGCGTCAAATCTTACCTCCAGCACTAGCATTATTGGGTCCCTG
>JAVGVS010001003.1:0-45178 GCA_032718565.1 Distichodus sexfasciatus
GAACGCATCTCATTTGGAATAAAGGAAGAATTCTAGTAACTAGGGGCTCCAAGTCTGGCTTTAATGCTCTTCTACTCACCACCTCCGCTGACGGCTCGGCTGGAGAAAGATCCGACAAGTCCAGCAGGATATTCTCACCAATGTTGAAGCGCAAACCCAGCTGAGAACGATTAATAATGACCATCATTCACCAGAGATGCACAAGCGGCACTATCACAAAAAGCACACGCCCGTTTTAAACACCAATCCCTTCATTCGTTTGCTTTGGAAGATTCGTCATCTCCTGTTCTGAAATTAATCATCACCCATCCAAGTTGCCAACACCATACATCATATTAGCCTTTGTGTTTGAAAGTTCTGAGAGAATGTGTGAGTGAGTTATGGATCACCTTTGCATCATCAGAGTGGTGTGATGCTTCTTCAATGTGCTCGCTGGTTTCAGACTCCTGCAGTAACACAAGAAATAGTGAAACTCACACTCCTGGACCAAACGCAAGCTCGGACACCAAACGCAAAATCAACAGCTAACGTGCAAATCCACAAGCAGGGTTTCAGAGCAGCAGACGGACAGGCAAAGCAGAAGCGGTCAGGCCAAACACTTAACACACAGATACACACAAATCACACAGGGCAGAAACAGAAAGGTGAAGAGTGGACGCTGGGCAGTACGGGCCAAGCTCCTGAGAGGAGAGCAAAGTTCCAGTTCTGTGTGTCCAAGCCTAACACCGTCCCGTCCGGTCCAGGCGGTGCCTGTGCAATCCAGTTTTGGTCCAGTCACGTCAATCAAGCTCATCGTAACTGTGGAAACCAGTCACTGCGACGCCCCCACTGCCCTGCCAACAATCCGCTCCACAGCAAGCACATGGACAGAGGAATGGAGGGGTGGACGGGATGCAGGGATGAAGAGGTGAGATGATGGATGAATGAGCAGCAAACTATCGGGTGGATGAGTTGATGGACGGAGAAATGAAAGAATGAACTGGTTAATGATGTTGGGCAGTCTAACGAACAGGGAAAAAACTAGTGGACAGATGGAGGGATGGATGACTATAAACAGATAAAAAGACACTCAAGTAGATAAACGGACAGATGCACCAAAAAGAGAGATGGACAGACAGGCAGAATACACGGGCATGTGAATGAAAGGGTGAGTGGTCAGATCTAGACAGTAATGAAGGAGGAATGGTTGGATGAAGGGTCTGGACAGATGAAGTGATGGATGGACAGATGAACAGGGCACACAGGGGGGCGGCAGGCTGGAGGTCAGGGGGTCAAAGGTCACAGCGCACCACAGCGGCCTACCTCGCTGGACACGTGATCCCACTGCCCAGCCGTTCTCCTTCCCAGCATGCCTTTCTCCTGGGTCTCCCGGCCTCCTTCTTTCCCGTTTTCGTTTTTTGGTGGTTTTGGTGTCCCGAAGCGCTCAATCTCTCCGTCCTCGTCGTCCGTCTCTCCCTCCGTGTTGGAGCGCTCCGACATCCGGACGTTCCCGCTCTGGGAACCTAGATCCCTGCACTCCAGCTTGAGCTCTCCGTCCTTATTTTCTCTTTCCTCTCTTTCCATGCACTCTTCCTTCCCTCTGCTCGCATCCTGCCCATCTTCAGAGCTCTTCACACATCTCTCCATCACTTCCTCCTCCTCCTCCTCTACGATTCCATCTTCCTCACTCTCCTCCTTTTCTCCTGTTTTTTCCGTGATCCTGTCCTCGTGTTCCTCGCGGAAGTCATTTTTCTTGGAAGCCTTCCTTACCGCTTTCTCCTCTTCTTCCTCCTCAGAGGCTGTGTCTCTTCCTTTCTTCATCTGAGAGCTCTCTTCCTCCGCACTCACTCTTTCCTCAGAACTCCGGATGCATCTCTCCACCTCCTCCTCCTCGTCAGAGGCTTCATCTTTTCTTTTCTCTTTATCAGAGCTTGTCGTTCTCCTGTTCTTCCCCTCGCTTACCTTGTCCTCTATTCTTCCTTCCACATTTCCTTCCTCTTCCTCCCCTTCCTCATCCTCCTCCGCCACGACTCCATCTTCCTCACTCTCCTCCTTTTCCTCTTGTTTTCCTGTGATCCAGTCCTCGTCATTCCAAGGTGCCTCCTCTTCCGGTTTCTCCTCCTTCTTGTTCTTCCCACGCTCTTCCTCTTCCTCCTCTCTACTGCAGACAAACCTCTCCACCTCTTCTTCTTCATCCGAGGCTTCCTCTCCTTTCTTCATCTCATCACTCTCTTTCTCCTCGGAACTTCGGATGCATCTCTCCTCCTCCACCACCTCCTCCTCCTGCTCTTCCTCATCATTAGAGGCCTCATCTCTTCTTTTCTCTTCGTCCGAGCTTGCCGTTTTCCTATCATCTCCCTCGCTTACCTTGTCCTCCATTTCTCCTTCCTCCTTCTCTTCTTCCTCGGCTTTATCCCCTACTCCAGACCCTTCTCCCTTTCCTCCTGTCTCAGCGCTCTCGTCTCTCTTCTGGCTTTCTGCCATGCTTCTCTCCTCTTTTTCATCCCACTCTTTCTCCCCGTTTCCAGCTAGTTCTGTCCCCCTCTCTCTTTCCCCTTCATCCTCTCCCTCTACATACTCCTCCTCTATGGATTCGCTCTTGTCTCTGTCCTCGCTCTCCTCTTTCGCTGTTTTCCCCTCCCTCACCCGTTCTTCCTCATCCCCGTCTTCGCACTCATTTTTCCCCTCTTCCTCGCCCGGTTCTGGAGCGTTGTCGTGGGCGATGCCCTCCTCCTCCTCCTCCCCGTCCTGGTGGCTGCCGAGCGAGCGGGCGTCGTCGGGGCTGGGAGGGAGCGCATCACCGCTGCTGCTGCCGCCGCCGAACTCAGCGCTGCCCCCCGGTGGCCTGGAGGCCAGGTGACGCCCACGCAGGGAGTCCTTAGACAGAGGGGATGGATGACGAAGAGGAGGAGGTGGAGGAAAAGAAAAAAGAAAGAGGAAGACACATAAAATCCATCCAAAGGATGAACAGGATGAAAAGTTGGAGGAAGTTATTAAAAAGTGACAGTGTGGAAGAGTAGCGGTGGGGAGGGCATGAGGGGAGGTTAGAAGACACAGTTTGAGATTCAGACAGGATGCACACTACGGCTGGGCTACCGGGATTATTTTTGAGATTCTGCTATTACTTAAAAAAAATAATTCTCTTTTCTTTTAAAACAAACACAAAATAAAATAATCGTTCATGAATCGTTGCTAATTATTGGGGAGCAGTTCAGTACTGTAACGGTTATGGAGTTCGCCCCGTGATCGGACGTCCCGGACCACTAAAGGTACTGCTGAGGTACTCATGAGCAAGGTAGCGTCTCCAAGCACTGCCAAAAACGGCTGCCCACTGCTCCTTCATGGATGGGTTAAATACAGAGCTCACGTTTGGTTGTGGTGCACTGTGTGCTGTGCTGTGTTCACAATGACAACAAATCACTCACTTAAAATTAACTTAATCATAATGAAGGTACATTTTTCAATTAATCGTGATACTGATTTGAGGTGATATCGCCCAGCCCTAGTTACACACATGCAAACCCAAGACTCACGCGTTTCCCAAAGTGGTAGAACCCGTCGGGGAGAAACGACAACCAAGTTAGAGAATCAGAGACACAGGATGAGACAGAATAAACCGAGAGAGAGAAGACAAGTAAAGAGATGATTTAAGAATAAGAGGCAGAAGAGAAATAAGAGAAAAAGAAAAAGGGAGAGACAGAACTCAGACAGCAAAGCAATAACAGTAGGAGTAAGAAGAGAGGAAGATGAAGAGGAAAACACACTGGCAACCTCGTCCATAAGACAAGTTCCAGCAACACAACACCTACAAACCTCAACACACACACACACACACACAGGCAGACAAATATAAGAGTCAGGAGCAGAGAAGACAAAGAAATGAGACTGACTGGAGCAGAGACGGATGTTAGAACACGATATGCAGTAAAATACACTTTAAACTGTCCAATAAAATGAGCTGAGCTCCTCAAACGTGTCAATTTTTCCAGCGACAGATTTTGCTGGAAAGTTCCACCGCACGCTAGGGGTGTTGAAATTAATTGCATAATCGATGCATCGTGATGTAGACGTGGATGATTTAGCATCGATGCAATGGCAGACCATAAGAGATGATAAGGGGAAACCGGTGGTCCCGGTGGTCTGCAGCTGCATTGCAGGCGGTCTGTGACATTTGAGCAATTTCCTTCGGGATGAATAAAGTTTTCTGATTCTGATTCTGACATGCCATCCACTTTCACTACTGAAATCACTTTTATTTTAATTTAATGCAAATATATAAATATACAAATAGCAGTTGAAAACTATGTTTATAATTTTATAATTATATCATGACATTGTTATAAAAAGAACATCACAGTAGTAACTATGGCTGCCCAGGCTGTGTGCAATATGAAGAAATGTAGAAATATTGATGGCATGCATCATGATGCATTCAGATATCGTATCTAATTGAATCGTTGACCTAATAATCATAATCGTTCTGCGCGCTCTAAATGTTGGCACAACAGTAAGCGCATATAATACCATACTACTTCATGAGACATTGCTTTCACCTCAGTGAGAAATATCATCACCTCTTAATATGGTGAGACCTCATCGCAGCCCTAATGATCACTTCCATTCACTAAAATCTCATTCGGCATTTTTGTTCCTCACCTCAACCACGTGTTACATGAAAAACTATTTTCTCTTTGAATAAAAACAGCCCATGAAAACATTTTGGATCAATGCTGTGGGCTCCCTGATGACTGAACTGATGCATGGGTGAATATCGATGTATCGTTACAGCCCTACAGGAACGGAAGATAGTGGTGGTAATGATGAGGATGATGATGATGGTGGTGGTACCTGAGAGGCTGGTTCGGGGCTGTGGTCAGCAGACAGAGCAAGATGCTGCAGTTCTGGCTCAGTTCTCTCCTCAGCAGGAGCACTGCCACTAACCTCACTGTCCTATACACACACACACACACACACACACACACGCACGCACACACACACACACACACACACACAGGAGACACATGACAACACGCCTCAACACACACCAGAGACACAACGAGGAACGGGCACAGAACAAGACATACACACACACTCTCTCTCACACACATGCACACTCCAAGTGCTAATTTCCTGCATACTGTGTGTGTGTGTGTGTGTGTTTATAATGAATACACTCCTGACCTCATACTGCAGTCCACCTGCTAAATCATCCAGATCCAAATGCAGGTTGGGAGGAAGACGGGAGTGACCACGTGGAGTCTACGAGAGAGAGAGAAGGGAGGGAGGAAAAAAATAGACAGACAGAGATGGGGAGAGAAAACAAAAAGGGAAAGTGGGAAGTGAAAGAGAGACAGAAGGGGAAGGGAGAGAAGCAGGGAAAAAGAGGGAGAAGTAGAGAGAGAGCGAAAAAGAGGAAGTGAAAGAGTGAGGGAGACAGAGGGAGAGAAAGAGAGTAAGGGGGGAGAGATAGGAAGAGTAAGAAAGAGAGGGAGATAGAGAAAGAGAAAACAAGAATCAGTGAGAGAGAGAGTGAGAGAGAAGGAGGGAGGGAGAGGAAGTGAGAGAGAGAGAGTGAGTAACAGTGTGTGAGTGTGTGTTGTGAAGACACAGCCCATCATGCTAGTGGTAAAGAGGAGTGTAGATGAACACACCTGATGGATGGAAGACTTCCCTCTCTCCTCCTCCTCCTCCTCCTCCTCTTCATCCTCCTCCTGGTCAGACAGAAATATAGGCGGAGCCAGAGACACTCTCTCCTCCTGACCACCACGCAGCAAACTGGAGCTCAGACCCTATACACACACACACACACACACACATGTAAACCGCTGTGGTTTGTTCACAATGACAAATAATCACTCACTCACTTAAGACAGACGAGTGGTGAGATGAAATCAGTTTTACCCCCAGTGGAGTTTTCAGAGGCTGAAGTCCTGCAGAAGCGCTCACTGAAGAGCGCAGTGCCGGAGCTGCAGCATCAGACACACCTCGCAGAGGGGCGAGAGGACCCAGCGCCTAAAGAGGGAGGAGGAGGAGAGGTGTTTAACAATCAATAATATTTACATTTATAGCTTTTATCAGACACTCTTCTCCAGAGCTCCTCTTCCGCCGCTCCTTAGAGCACCGCTTTCTCCTCACTCATCGTCATATTTGTGCCTTACAGTCACTCGAGTCTGGTTTATAATGACATTTGTGAGTGTGATCAAGAGATGCACAATAATATCAGAATCATATTGAAATCAACTGGTAATTGCTTTCTTTGAAGTCGTCAGTATCAGATCTGTGCTTAGATTTGCTCGATATTTCCAGCCGATATTTAACGATACATGTATTGTACGTGTGAAAGGTAGCGCTTATGTCAGACATGTCCGAGGTGGGATTTCATACGACCCGTCTTAAAATGTATGGTGTTATTTTGGGCAAAATTCGGAATGTTCACCAGCAAAATGTCATCTTTATGTTTAACTGATATTTTAACTAAACTGTGTTTGCGTCACTTAGTGAATGTGAGCTCACACATGGGCTGTGTCCCGAGCCGTGTACTACTGCACTTAATAGTATGGTAGGGAAGGTGCTCTTATCATACTCTTCTATGTGTGCATCTCAGAAAGTAGCTGGGGTTGTAGCTTAACGGCTCTCTACACACTAGGTAGTGCACATGGAGAGTCACATGCACCCTATTTGACTTGGTACACTACATAGGGCAGGAAGTGACTTTTTCATGAAATGTTATGCACTATGCTGGAAATGCTCTGCCCTCGCTCCACTCTGCTTATACGCTCACTTGACTTGGTGCTGTGTTAAAAATGTCAGAACAATGGTGTTATTCTTGTGCCAAAATTCTGAGCGTGGAATGGAGCTTTGGTGAGCAAAATATCGTGTCTTTATGCGTGTCTCTGTCTTCGATCCCAGCCTACCCCTGGAGCTTTCAGTCCCTCCAGCTCTCCTTTCTTCTTCTCCTTCTTCTTCTCCTTTTTGTTGTCCTTCTTCTTCTTCTTCTCCTTGTCTTTCTTGGCAGCGGGGACGGAGCCGGACCCGGGCAAGGTCCTGGAGGGGCGGGGCTGGGCACGCTCTCTCTCCTGAGCCACCAAGTGGCGATACTGCTCGTCACACGGGTGGTCCCAGGTGGACTGACCGGTGGAGAAGTTGAAGTAGTACACATCCCCTGTTACATCCTGACTGATGGAGGGAAGAAGGTAGAGGGAGAAAAAGATCAAAACACAAACAGATGGACACACACTCGAACATCACTAATATCTCTGTTCAGTGTGGTTGCCATGGATGGCTTAAATATTCTCATAAAGCTTATGCAACAATAATGCGTGGGTAGGTGTGTAATGGATAAATGATATATAAGATAGGAAACAGGATACATATTTCACTAGAGATGAACCCATCCAGCCTCCATATCTACGGTTAGGCCTAAAGATAGGACTTGGGATTGGACCATAGAGTGTATTTGTGCCAGCAGAACTCCTCCTACCAGGGCTTCCACTCAGGTGGCAATGGGGCAACGATGCCCTCTCGTGCCAGCCAGAGCAGCTCAGGTTCCGTGTCAGGGTCTATGCCAATCTCTCTGGCGTACTCATGGATCTCTGTGGAGCAAGAGGTGGAAAAATTATTTTTTTGCTCAGATTAATCTGTTTCATAAACTCCAAACACAGTCTTTACCAGAGACGTGCAAAGATCTGGCAAAGTACGACTGGAGTCCAGAAGAAGTGGATTTGGTGCACTTTTAACAGGTAATGAGAATGAGAACTGAGACCAACAACTAGGTCTGACCCAGACCTCTGTAAACCATGTAACAAGCTTTAGTCAGGGCTCAACCCTAACACCATGGGCTGGTTTCTTGCTCGTGGATTAAGCCTAGTCTTGGACTAAGTTGTAGTACCAATGCAGATTCACCATTCAAATTCAAAACTAGTCTAGGATTAGTCTTAATCTTCGACTGGGAAATTGGCCGTAAATTCACAATTTAAATGCTCAAATGTCCAAAAACACGCTGTTATGTGTGAGCTTAATATTACAAAGGGGCATGAAACTCTCTCTTTTTGTAGACTGAATGTTCAGTATCACGTTCAATTAAATGTGATACTGATTTGAGGTCATATCGCTCAGCCCTACTAAAATGATTCATCCTATCCAAATGAAGATAATTAAGTCTTTTTGTACTACAGTATATATATCAGAAAAATGTTATCCAGCGAAGCCCTAATAGCTGGGCAGTAGAAACACGGCCATCCTTATCAACATCTGATGAAAAGCACTTAATGGAAACCACTAGAAATCCACATTAGGGTACTGTTATGTAAAGGAAATTGTCAGTCACACACACACACCTTGTTCAGAAGGGATGTAGTTCTCATCGTAATCCTCCTCCAGGATCAGCTGATCCCCGATTCGCAGCGCACTGGCGTTCATGATGTCTACAAATAAAACAACACTATCACCTTACAGTGGAAACTGGAGAGGTGTAAATCACAAGCTATGCAATGTCACAAAGTCTGCTACATTACATTTACATTTGATTCAGTTCAGGAGCCAGCGATCAATATGAGGCTATCATATACTGATTAAACACCATCACCTTAATTCATATCAAATCACAACAAGCAGCTCAAATATCATTTGGCCATTTTTATTCCTGAACTCAAACAGATATTTAAATAAAAAACAAATGTCTCCTTTAATAAAAATACATCTCCTGTTAAATATATATTGACATTACATGCATATTTCATTTTACATCAATGATATGGGCTCGTTGATCATTTGGCCCACATTCTCCAGTATTTCCCTAATACTTCACATCTGTAGAGTTGAAGAAAACCCAGTGAGCTAATGTTTTGTATAAACACGCATGCAATAAAACTGGCATAAGAGTGCTCTTGAGCAGCTGTAGATTCTGTTTTACAGAGGACCAAATTTAAAATAAACATCACTGAATATCAGAATCTTTGTGAAAACTGCCAAGGTGGGCTTTAAGAACAAATTTCTTCTCATTCACTGCTGGTGAACTGTGTTTGGGAGTAGCGTGTTACAAAAGTAATGCAATTACAGTATACATTTTCAGTAATATTATACTTATTACATTTTTCAGTAACATTTTGCTCTTAATGTCTTAGCACCAAACACCAATGCAAATTCCTTGTATGTGACAATGTACTTGGCAATAAACTTCATTCGGATTCTGAATCAGTTTTATTTACCAGACCATACAACCACTGATCATAGACTGTAAAAAATGATCAATCAGAAGTCACTTCAAATCTGACTAGTGTTGGGGCTAAAGCATTTTAATAGCAACACAATTACAGTAATGTATTACTTTTTGCAGTACTGTAAGGCATTGCTAATACATTCTCAGTAATATTATGCCTGTTAGATCCACAACAAAAGTTACAGATTTCAGCAACATACATTATGAAATTTAGCGCTGTTTTGCTTTAATATAAAAAATTCTCCAACAGCGCGAGATCTTTGGCACAAGAGTAAAATAGTGTGAGCAAAAGAGTTATTTCCTACAGTGATATTGTGATGGAACCAATTACTTTGAAATAACACCAGCTAGCAATCTATAATGTAGTACATTTTGGCAGTAACTCGCCCGACACTGTTGGTGAATGAGGCCACATAAATCGAAGTACGAAGTACCGGTGTACATCGATATATCGTTACACACCTAGACGTGTGCGCGCCTTAACATCTCAAACATGTACAAAATCAAACCCATTTTACAGCTAATTATACAAGCAGCCATACTGTAACTTATAATCACCTACCAACTACAATATTAACGAACAATAAAACGGCTCATGTCACTCGATTTTATTCGGTTTTGCTATTTTTAAAAAAAAATATTTTTGTAGGGAGTATCCCTTTAAACTTTTAAAGTCGGCTAATTAACTAACAGCAGCGACCACACGGATTTAACGGCTAATGCGATTAATTGGATAATAATAAGTGTATTAATTTTGCAGCTAAAATATGCAAAAACACCAATTTTCGCAGTTATTTTTGATTATAATTTTTTTTTGACTTGACATATTACGAAGCAAGCTATACATTTTTACGTACGCTCGATTCCCGCCAGTTACAGCACAAATCCGAGCTTCTCGTCCTGCTTTGGGCCGGAGCGCGGAGGGAGATTGAGGTAAAGTTACATTATGTGATGGAAATAACGCCAGTATAAGCAGCATCTAAATGCACAAAGCCGACTGGCTAATGCTAACTAAGCTAGTTATCCATAACAGAGACGGGCTACGTCCCAAATCATGACCGTACTACGTAGTACTACGCATAGAAACATCCTACTGTTTTGACATACTTAGTAGTAAGCTAGTGCGCCGGCTCTGACGTCACCCGGGGTAACCAAGCCGCTTCCAAGATGTCGGCGAAAACTTGCAATATTTACCTTTCAAAATAAGAGTCCGTTGCATGTTCATGCATGTTGACCTATTAGATACTTGTGTATTATTTCCATAACATCTTATATATCTAAATAAAAATAATTATAAATGTATAATATTGCTGAAAATGTAGTACTAATGCCGTACATTATTGCGTTACTTATATATATATATATATATATTATATATATATATATATATATATATATATATATATATATATATATATATATATATATATATGTATATACACACATAATATATATATATATATATATATATATATATATATATATATATATATATATATATATATATATATATATATATATATATATATATATATATATATATATATATATATATATATATATATATATATACACACACATAAGAAAAATGACATGCATCAGAAACACACATGAGAAATGCAGTAAAATATACAGTATAGTTATTATCGTGTTTTGTATCATACATCAAACAACTAAATGCAAACGGTCATTTTTAAAAATCAGTCTAAATTAGAAATAAACTTCAACAGGCAAAAGCAAAGTACATAAGCATTGAATTTAAATTAAAAACAAAACAATAAATACCAGTGTTAAAAATGAAGGAGTCTGCAATGCTTTAAACAGCAAGAGTTCATATGTACGTTTAGTACTGTATCATTCTGGTCCCAAACTCCACCACAGAAAGTAGTTTAAATGGAAAAACAATGAGTTTTCACGTAATTATTTATGAAAAATGATCCGTTTCCTTTTAGATGAATCATTCAGCACCTTAAAAAGGAACTGCTCTATATTGTACATTGTATTGTAAAATGTTGTTTATTATGATTGCCAAATCCATTTTAGCAGTTTCTGATGCAGCATAAGTCTAGTCTAGAACAAAATCACACAAAAATGTAATGCAGGTCATGTGTGCAGGAGTCATGGGTTTCGTAAACTGGGAATAACTGCAATTCACAGCAACATCATTCTAGCAACAAATATTCATCATTTAAACTTTGTCAATGCCCAAAATCATATACAAAGTGTGTTAACGACTGAAAAGTATCAGGTGACAACTGCGTATAACAGAGTGCTTAACTGTCATAAATCGACTTATAAACGGATTAAGATTCAAACTTCTTTGAATTTTACTGGTGTTTTAATAACTAAGATTGAGTCAATCGCCAAAGTCATGGCGAAGACACAGAGCTCCGAGTGTAGAAATGGTGGAGTGTGAAAACTATAGTTTCCAGGAATCTGTTAAATAATTCTTAAAATGGAATATGACTTGGTGTTATTTGTGCTGAGATTGTAATACTGATAACAACCGACTTAAAACTCAGACGCAGGAAAAATGTCCACGACCATCAACAGAACCCAGAAACTCAGCAGTTTTACATGCAGTTCCCTGAAACCACTCTCACAGAGCAGCAGCTACAGCAAAAATCACCACTGAAAATAAGAAATAAATGATATTTATGCTCTTCTTCTGCTGTCTTATTAAATACATCATCAATCTGCTACATTCATCTAGGTTTTGTACAACACATTCCCTTTGTGTTTTTCCACCATGTCTCAGTTGTGCACTGTTAAATATACAGAGGGTCAGCTTTCAACCTTTTTAACCAAATATGTCATATTATAACTGATTCTGAACCTGCGCTTTCTCTTCCGCCGTATGAATGTGAGATACAATAAAAGGTACAAAGAGCAGAACATTTTGAGACAGAAACAGACAGAAATTCAAGATATTAAATAATCCATGTAGCATTAATTCATTCGTCACATTAAAACCAAAATCCAAAACTAAGAAATGTTCTTAACCCCAGATTTGTTTCCAAAACCAAAATGAAAAACATTAATAACGAGTCGTTTTTCCGATTTAGTGCTGAAATTAAATTTTTTAAAAATGTAAAACATTAATGTTCCATTTCAGTTTTTATCTTAATCGGATGTGAGCCAAGCATACAAAAAGATGAATGTTTTTTTTCCAAACACAAATGTGAAATCGGAAAATAACTTGTTCAGTTTTTATTCTGGTTTTTGGAAACGAAAAAAAAAAAATTTTAGTTCTAAGTTTTAATGTAAAAGAATGACAGATTTTAAGTCAGCCGGTGTGGAATGTAACAGTAAAGAAAGGCGTAGTTTCTTGGCGTTTGTGAGATGCTTCTTGTGTCCGTCGTAGTAAGAGAGTAATTGATTTGCAGTGGACAAGCTGAAAACTGCATTTCTAAGTTCAAATACGCATTTATTGTACCTTTAACGCTACTAGCTCAAAAGCAGAGGTTTGTGTTCAAAAGAAACGTTCAAAAGTCAAAGGGCGTCAGTTTGTTTGAAGGGCTTGGTTGTTAAAATCTGTTTTTTAGGTGTTGGTTTTTGATTTTAATGTGAAAAATAAAGGAATAAATCATGTATAGAATTTAAAATCACCACAAGCTCTCAGTGACGCTCTCATCTTTACGTCTGTAAAGGTTCTTAATCGTCCAGGACGTGGTTATCTTGATAGTAAAAAATCTTTGTGTTTGGCGAATTTAAGAGAGTGATTTTTGGGTCTTTATGAACACAGCACAGCACACAGTGCACCAGAACCACGTGTGAGCTCTGCATTTGACAGATCCGTGAAGTGGTCAGCGCCGGGGAGCAGTGCTTGGGGACGGTACCTTGCTCATGAGTCCCTCAGCGGTACCTTTACCGGTCTGGCACTTGAACCAGCAACCCTCTGATCACAGGGCCAACCTCCTTAACTGCTACACTACCAACTGCCAAATGTGTCTCTGTAATGCAGAGCTGGGCAATTCCGGTCCAAGAGAGCCAAAATCCAGCAGGTTTTCCATCATATTCGATCAGAACATTCACACCCAAGTCCTTAAGTAGATGCCTACCCCTACTCTAAACCTCCAAACTTAAGAATGTTTAAACACAAACCCTCAAGAGATTCACAATGAGCTTTGAAGGTACTATAAGTACTTTTTGAAGCCTTTTCGAAGAGAGCTGAAAACGTCCTCACAAACTCTCCAAAAGAGGTCAAGCTGTCTTGATTCATATAAAGACGAAGACGCATCAATTCGCTAAGAGCTTTGGAGTATCACAGAGGTCTTGGTTTTAATGTTGAAAACAAATTAAACGTTGTAAAATCAGCACAATGGTGCTTCAAGGTTCTAAGTGAAGCACTTCAAGGATGTGGTTCGCAGTCGTCCAGGTCGCGGTCGTCTTTGGATTCAAGCTCTCAAGAGTGACCTCGACCTGATGATGTATCACTAAGACGGATTAGTTCTCAAGAACTAGACTTTAGATCTTTCTTCTTCGCTTAAGAGCTTTGGAGTAATCAAGTCCGCTTAATCGAGCGTATCATTCATTCTTCAGATGAACCAAATCCTAAAAAACAAGTAATGATTTTAACAGCACCGGGTTTACCCTTCAAACAAACGATACCCGTTGAATGTCTAAGAACATAAACCAAAGGGAGTTTCACGATGAGCTTTGGGTTCTTAAAGGCACCATAAGAATTTTCATGATTTTTTTTAAACACCTTTGCTGAAATACTTTCCAGAACCTAAAAGAAGTGCAGCTCTGAGAACTGAAGCAGCC
The DNA here is from genome assembly GCA_032718565.1 of Distichodus sexfasciatus. NCBI lineage: Eukaryota > Metazoa > Chordata > Actinopteri > Characiformes > Distichodontidae > Distichodus > Distichodus sexfasciatus. The sequence continues at coordinate 13,964 of JAVGVS010001003.1, forward strand.
TTTTGGATGAGAGGTGAAGCCAGGTCATTCAGGTGTCTTCAATTCATTAACACACCCTGGACGGTTTTAAGAACCTAAAAGATGTCCGGCTGCCTTAGTTTCAAACTCAAGACCCCAGAAATATCTTTCGTCTTCAAGAACATGGATCCTTTTAAGAGGTGAAATATGTCTGAAGAAGCCAAAAGAAGCCGTCGATTCAAGCTCTCAACACCACCATATCCTGGAAGACTGACTCTACACCAATGCAGAGACAAGCATTTCACTAAGAGCTTTGGACAAAAGCTTTTTAAGCTTTGCATTTTCATTTTAACGTGAAAAACGAATGAACGAATGATACACCAACTTTAAAATCCAAAGCTCTTCGCAAAGTTTGCCACTTTACATCTGTGTAGGATCTCGGTCATCAGGACAGGTTGGTCAAACTGACTTCTTTTAGGTTTTTGAAAGCGTTTCAAAGGTGAGACGTTTTCATGGATGTTTTCAAGAAGAACCTAAAAGAAGTTCAGATGCCTTCGATTCAAGATCTCAAGACTACCATGTTCATCTATGGTAAAGCATTTTTAAGAACCTAAAGAAGTCTGACTGCCTGTGATCTGGCGATCTCAACACTTCAAGTCGTTTTCAGTAACATTCTCAAGAACCGACATCTTCAAAACCTAGAAGAGCTCTGTTGGGTTGTCTTGGATTTAAGCTCAAGACCATCGGCCCATACCAGTTGAAGGAAATGGCATGACAATGACCTCATTCCCACCAGGCGTCGAGGCGTCGTACCCGTACCCTCTGCTTGTAGTGGTACTCCTTCAGGTGCTCCTTAAGTGCGTGAGGGATGGGCAGGGCGGTGATGCCGTCGTAGGTGGTGCAGCTGCTGATGACTGCGCGGCAGATGTGCTGGAGGCTAAAGGGCTGGGTGCGGTGGATGGGTTGGGATAGCAGCGGCTCAAGAACATACAGGAGTTGGGGGTCCTTAGAAAGCCTCGAGGAGGCCGGGGACGCAGGGCGCGTGGAAGACGCTTGGGGTCAGGCACGCCGGTTGAAGCAGGATTCCACTGCTCGGCGCGGGCGTGGAGCGAGCGGCCGAAGCGCCGAAGCTGACCGGTATAAGAGGTAGTCTCTGGGCGAGTCGCTGCAGAGCAGGAAGGTGCCCTCCGGCTTACCCTCCAACAGTGTCTCGGCTTCGTAGCGGTCCATGACGCCCCAGTAGCACGGCAGGTTGGTGATCTCCAGCAGGTCGGGGACCAGGCAGTGGATGTAGTCAATCTGGGTGTGGACGCGGTGGTGGTGCTGGAGCTGCTGGCTGTCGTGGGCGCTTGCGGGACATTCTGCCTGGACCGGTGATCCTCTGGTGACGGAGCTGGGGGATGGAGAAGAGGAGTCTGAATCCGGATGGGATTCAGTGGAGAAGGAGGGAAGCGATCCCGAGGACGAGGCCACGGCTTCGTCCAGCGTGTCCAGGCAGCTTTGGAGGAGCAGCTGGTGCTGCTGTTGTTGCCTTTGCAGCATCTGCTGTTGCTGGAGCGTGGCCCGGTCGTCACCCGCCAACTCGTTCATGCCATGTGCCAGTTTGGGTCCCAGTTTGTACAGCGGGTTGATCTGTGCCGTCACCTCAAAGGTGTGTATCTGGGCGTTGGGAGGCGGTCCACACCCCAGCCTGAGCAGAGCCCGCCGCCCTCCTCGCGATCATCCTCGCTTCGACTACAGAGTTGGCACCAGCGATCAGTAGAGGGGTGGCAGCACAAGTGGAGGTGGCACCTGATTCCAGGACTGGTGCCTGGGAAATGGGTGCCGTATGCTGCTTGATTAAGTACCACTTTTGGGCCAGTTCTGAGCCAGCTGGAAATGGACAGCTGTCAAGCATCAGCTCACTTAAATGGATCTTCCTACGGGAGGAGCTCGTGGAGGGGGATGAGGAGACAACCTGCCCGGTGGCGCCGCTGTGTGTTTTGATGGGAAAACACTGTCCCACTGCGTCCTGGATCTTCTGCCTAAGAGTGCGACTTGCACCCGAGGGCTTGCCCACCGCCCACTGTCAACTGGTCGCCGTTCTGCAGAGACGTTCTGGCGGATACGCGTTCCGGAAAGAGAGATCCTGACGAGCCGAGAACTTGCCGCCAGCGCCGCTCATGAACCGGGGAGGACGGACTGCCGTTTCCGGAGTCGAGCGCAGAGAGGAAGTCTCCAGATCAGCCATCGCTGACCGGACGCTCGACCTCAGGTTGTGGTGCTGGTTCGGGTGACCCTTTCTCTTCCCCCTACCCCCTTTCCGCCTGCCCCCTTCCTGTCTCTCCTCCGAACGGCTCTGTCGCACCTTTGGCCGGGCACCTCGTTCTCTTTCTTTTCCTCGATCCCCTGCGTCTGCTGACATGGTTATCCAGTCTTTATAGGGTGTCCAAAATGGTTATTTGTTTAACAAAGATCAGTTCATCAGTTTTGGTAAGGAGTGCTCAATGGTCAACTTACAGTGCAAAACTTACATTCTCAATAAAGATTTGAGCTTGTGAACATGAAAAAGTAGATACAAGGTTCTAACTCCCCAAGACGTTCCGAGAGCCCCAAAACATCTGAAGAATCCCAAAACATTTTCAAATGAGCAAAACTGATGACGTCCCAAACTTTTTCAGTATGGCTGCCACTGCAATGACAAAGTCTCGGTTATCACTGAAGTCTCAGTTTGAGATGAGGTTTCCTTTGTCTAAAACAAAATAACAGAGAAATGAGATTACAAAATTAAGACATCACAATGCAAGGTAAATGAGACTTTGCCCCTGATATTTATTGTACTGAAGGCAGGTAGTGCTTGTGGCAGGCATGTCCAAAGTCAGAGATGGGATTTTATATGGCCTGTGCCTTCTGTCTTAAAATACATGGTGTTATTTTGTGGCAAAATTCTGAGCACGCAGTGGACAGTGCTCTTATCATACTTTTCTATGTGGTAGTATGCAGCTCAGGAAATAGCTTAACAACTCTCTACACACTAGGTAGTGCACATAGAGCGTCACACGCACTCTATTTGACTTGATACACCCCATAGGGCGGAAAGTGACTTTTTCTTAAGATACTGTGCACTAAACTCCACTCTGCTTTCACGCTTGCTTGATTTAACACACTGTGTTACAAATGTCAGAACTATGCCACTATTTCTGTGCCAAAATTAAGAGTGTGCAGTGGAACTTCGGCAAGGAAAACGTCTTCTTGTCTTTACACACTCAAATCTGCCTGCACTCGCGCTCGACTCTGCCTTCTTCATGTAACCGCATCGGCAGATGAAAAACATCGGATATCGGCATCAGCCAACATCATGCAACCCTACTTTTTTACCTGAGGAAGACAAATCAGGCTTATAAATTAAATACCAACAACAATGGACCTGTCCAGCCACCCCTACCCCTACTCTCTCTAATACAGTTTGAAACTGTGTTCATACCAGTGATTCCTCCACAATTAAAGGATTCTGAAAGCACAGTATCTGAGCAAATCTGGTTCCTCATCACAACTTCTACTGCTTTACACTGGGTGTGGACTGTCGTCGGTTCGAGTGCCAGTCATTATAATACCTTATGGCAAAATAGTCCTAGTAACATTTAATTAAATTTAGCACCTTAAAAGAATAGATTCTGGAAATTAAAATTTAAATCACTGAATCACGTATCATAGTTGCAAATTATAACGGTAATAAATTATTTCAACAATAGCATTATTTTGTTAATCATGAGACATTCGTTAGCTATTAATAATTCTAAAATTTATATTGAGGCAACCACAACTCAATTCTCCAGACACGGAGTCCGGCCGGAAAACGCTCAAAGAGGCGTTGATTCATTGTCATCGAATTTGGTCAGAGAGTAGCGCTTTATTTCCTCTTTCTATTATATATATATATATATATATATATATATATATATATATATATATATATATATATATATATATATATATATATATACACACACACACACACACACACACACACATTTTATATATATATATATATATATATATATATATATATATAGTATATATATATATATATATATATATATATATATATATATTATATTTATATATTGTGTTATGTGACGCATTCAGAACTGCCAGTTTCAACAAATGTTCTAATTCTACGTGTTATTTGTCTTCCGGTGAAAATGTGAGCAGCCGAGCCGGAGTTAGCCTGGAAGCTAACGCTGAAAACGAGCACAAAGAGCACAAAGCCCGCGTTAACCGCCTTCTTCAAACAATCAAACACGGGACATACTCAGTTAAAACGTGCTCACCTTTGCTGCCCAGAAATATGTTCTAGATGCGAAACGGTGATAAAAAGCGATAGCGTTTAAAGCACTTCCATTACTTTTTGTGCTATTGTGTTTGGTTGCGAGCTCCCGCATACCGAGTGCTGCGGTGACACACCGGACAGCGCCGCTTGTTGCCCTGGAGGACTCGGTGTTACAGCGTAAGATGACGAAACACAACTGTAGACGTGAATTCACGGATTTTTATTTATTTATTTATTTGTACGTTTATTTACTTTTGTGTTTATTGCATGATGTTTGACGAATGGTACTGAGCACCTTGCTTTGGACATTGCACGTTCTGAGAAGTTTAAGACATTTTAGAGATGCAGAAATGATTAAATTTCGAATGAATTTAAATACTCTGCGATTAAATTAGTTTGTCAAAAAAAAATTACAATCGTACAGTGTTAAAAATCTGTTTTTATTGTCTTGTATTAAGTGCATTTGTAAACTACAATGTAATTCTTACTTGAATGCGATCTGTAGATGCAATTAACATTACAGCAGAACAACTTTAAAGCAAAACATATTGTACGACATTTTTGTATAAAATAAATTACATATCGTACATATATAAAATAAATAAACGCCTTGTTCTAAACATGGTTGTTATAGTTAGTAACGGCGAAAGGCTGAGGTGGCAGCATCGTGCACATCATGTTAAAACCGACCGCATGACGCTGCCGAGGAACACGTCGTATTGTTTTGATTTAGCGCGTAGCAGCTAGCTGCGTAAAGTTAGCAGGTTAAGTGGCGGTCGTGAGCGCGTTAACGGAGATTTTAGCTTCAGACCGTAGCCGTTACCGAGCTGCTCCGCGGCGTTAGGGGCGAAAATCAGAGGCTTTGTTTGGTTTGTGTAGCGAGGCGACCGGCCAAGGAGCTATCGTCTTCGGTTTACTGGGAGGCTAACGAAGCTAACATGGTGACAAGTTGCGGAGAAGAAGTTCGTCTGGTGGCTTTAGCGACGATTTCCTAAAAATACTGGCTGCAGCCTTTGTCTTAAAAAACACGCAGCGAGTTTACTTGATAAAGAGGCCAAAGCAGCACTTTTTGCAGACTCATAAACGGTGAGTTATTTAATCATAACAGTCATTACCACATTAATAATTCAAAAACAATGTCGCTTTCCGATCGTTTTTATTGCGTGTCGTTTGCAGAATGTTACTGAGCGCCTTGCTTTGGGCATTGTACTTTCATGGTAGTTTAAGGCGTTGTGGAGGCAGAAATAATTTTCATTCATGTGAATCAAAGTAATGTGCAATTAAAAAAACTTACAAATTACAACTGTGCTAGGATTCGTGGATTCAACGTTTTCTTCCACTGTCATGTAAAAGTGCACTTGTAAAACTACAACTAATTCCACTTGAATGCGATCTGTACAGAACATTAACATTACAGCGGAACAACTTTAAAACAAAACAATTGAAATGTAATGTTTTTTTAAAACGTTTGCACCAAGTGCATGGATCACTAATAAAACTAATTCTGTGCTGCAGAAGTGCTACTATTCTTGTCACCCGAAACATTTATTTCCAATACAGTGGTACCTTTTTGCAGGGAATTCATGAAAAAATGCAAAATTATGTGCTGATTGTTTTGAGCCCAAAGCTTTAGCTAAATCTTCTCTTTCATTCTGCTCTGCAGGACTCAGGATGGTGTGTGAACTGCTGCTCTCCTCCGTGTGGCTTCTGTTTGTCGTGTTCTGGGTGGAGACCATCAGCGTCTGGCTGTTCCTCTGTCTGTTTTATCAGGACAGGGCCTTCTACCATTGGGGTGATGGGTCGGTGTCTGCTGTTATTTTAATTAATTCACTGTGTGACTTGCAAGTAGAACATCTAAGTGAAAATACTTGTGGTGAAATAACTAATTGGAATAATATGAGTTCTGTTCATAAGTATGCAGTCATGTAAACAGAGTGCATATAAATGGTTTGCGTGGTTTCTTTAACAGGGTGTTTGCTGATGATCCTAGTCAAATGTTGTACATGCTGAGCAGGTATTTATATTGCTATTATTTAACACACATACTGTAAAACTGTTGAATTCAGTACAAGTAATTCATGTTTTTATTGTTAAAGTAATTTAAGTAAATAAAGTATTTAAAATGATTTAATATAGTGCACCTTGCTGCGATCTTTTCAAACTTATTTAAGAAGTTAGCCAATTCAGCAAAGTTTGTATTATCAAATCTACTTTGAAACAATTAACTTCAGTTTTGAAGTTTTTGTTGAGCGTTAAGTCTTAAATGTTACGTTTACATACCAGTACATTTTGATGCATAACCTGTATTTCACTATATTTCCTAGCATTGGGGTATGTTCTTCCCATGACATTTACTTTACAACATTTAGCAATTGCTCATTCCAGAGCAACTTCCATTCCCTTCCATTTCAGAGACAGTCTCTCTGCAGCACTTTAGGGTTGAGGGTCTTGCTCAGGGACCTAATGGTGGTTGTAGTGCTGGGGGTAAGATCTAAGTGCACAACCTCTTGTTCCGGAGGCAAATCTCCTAACCACAAGACCACCACCACTACAACCATAACCAGTTCCAAATCGGTCAATTTGGAAACTAACACGAAGCAATGTTCTTTCAGAGTGGAGCGCTCTGGTCACAGCCAGACCTGAGCCCGGCGTTATGACCAGCTGGGAACGCCCACATCAGACCGGCACGTTAGAGAAGTGGAGAGCTGGGAGCGATTTGGGGGAATATAAGTTTCCCGTCTACTTGTGCCATCTTTCCACAAGCTGCATTCAGCCTGACGTGTCTCAACAGTGGCCTTCAGTGGAGCATGGAGAGCTGAAGCCGAGCTTGTGGACATTTCCGGAAGCAATGCCGATGAAAAATAGGAATTCTGCCAATGTTTCTGGGTTTTAATGGGTTTTGCTAAAATGGGGGGATGTTGTGTTCGCCATCTCAATCTTTCAACTTGTTTCTGCCGGTAGATTTAAAAAGCCAGAGCCGCCACAAGATGTTATTCTTTTCATGCATTCACATTAAGGTTGGATTGAAATAATTCATATATTGTTCTGCCAGTCTGATGTCAATTCCGTTTTAGTTAGCGTGAATTCTAATGATTAAAAAGAGGAAATTTACCTACAGTTTAGAAACCCCATTATAGTTGATGGTACTTTATGTGAAATGATTTGAGCCAGATTGTCTGACATTTCTCTGCTGATCTCTTTCAAATGGAGCCTTAAATAGGAGATAAAAATAATTTGATTTATGAAAGCTTTTAACCAAACACTACTGTTGCTATGCTTGGAAATGTAGTTTGTTGCCGGTGTAAGTGTTTGTGTGTGAGTAGCTGAGATGTTGCAATAAATATCTGGGATTTTGTTCAAAGCTGTATGTCTTGGCCTTTAAGAAGAGCCGCTGGCCATTTTGTTGAGCAGCATTGACAGATGTTTGAATGTTCTTTACTGCCAAACAATAACATTTGTATAGATCAGATGTCTATATGAAATAATGGACTTTTGTTGGTTGTTTTAGAATTCCAACATTAGATGAATACTTTGTTTTGGACTAAAACAAAAGAGCAAGGCTTTACCAAGTGGCATCTCGTCTTTTACGTAAAGTGTATCTGTACGTCAAACTTTTTTTAATGCAGAACTTGGTCAAATATGTGATTTAATCTGAATTTCATTCTGAATTGTATTGTTTTTGATATTGTCTTGATGTAACTTACAAGATGTGAGTTCATTTATATTTGTTATAGCTGACTTTTTTTTGTCAATCAGTTTGTCTTTTTGGTCATTTTCTTTTTTTGCTATCAATAAACAAATATATTTGACAAAAAGTTCACTATAGGGTGTGTTCAGTCTGTTTTCATGTGCACTGCCTAGAGAGTGTTATGTAGAGAGAGCCAGTTACATTAAAGTCCTCAGATAAAACTATATCATCCATATCAACATTAAAACACAAAAATGTTTGATGATATTACCAGATGACAATCAAATCCTTTTTTCAGGAGAAACTGAATTGAGATTTTTAAATTGATTTGGATTATTTAAAAACACAGTGTAATGTTACATGACATACAGGTGACACAAAACAAGGAATTTAAGCCCCAACATTAATTATGTTGAGGTAAAAGTCATAGTATTTCACCATACTATATTTCTCTAATTGTTTTGTACAAACTCTTCATTCATAGGGTTGCCATGTAGGTCTGACCAAAAACCGGTTCATTTCCCCAACCTGACCAAGCTAGAGAGTGTTTTCCCGACAGACCAGTCACAAAAAGAAGGACAACTCATACACCTTTGTAAATCTGTATATCTCAACCCTATGGGGCTTAATACTTGACTTTTCTAGATAAACACTGACATTTATAACCATCCAGGAAAAGATCTCTGGTTAATGTTTTAATTGTTATCTGGCATTCACCTGCTATTCTCCTTGATCATTGAATCAATGGTTCGATGTACACAGTGTTGTGGAGTAACGGAATACATGTACCGGCGTTACGTATTTAGAATACAAAATATGAGTAACTGTATTCCGTTACAGTTAGCGTTTAAATAGGTGGTACTCAGGAATAAAGTTACTTTGTTGAAATAAATGGATTACACGGCGGTCTTTTCCTTTGCTCTTCATATGTTAGGGCTATCCCCCATCCCCTCTCTGTCCCCCTCTCTGTCCCCCTCTCATCCCCCCTGTCCCTCTATCCCCCCTCTGTCCCTCTCTATCCCCCTCATCTCCCCTCTCATCCCTCTGTCCCCTCTCTATCCCCTCTGTCCCCTCTATCCCCCCCTCTATCCCCCCTCTCTCTATCCCCCCATCCTCTCTATCCCCTCTCTGTCCCCTCTCTATCCCCTCTCTCATTTTGGTAATTCCACGCATTACAGGTGTCACTTAAACAAACACGCAATAAGAGGCTCTGATGTAAGCGTCCTGTTAATGTTGGTGGTCAGTTACACGATGGACCCGGAGCAGCACAACAGAGCCAGCAGTGCCCGGGCAGGAATGCATTTCTTACTCGCAAATTTCCTCTTTCTCCTCTACCTGCAGTAAATATATTGTCTGTTCAGGGAGATTTGGGCTTAACTATGGAAGCCCGTAGAGGACGTACAGTACTTATTATTTCCTTTTCGTTTTCTCGAGATCACGACTTATTTTCTCGTGATCACGACATAACCAAAGACGTTTTCTCATGATCACGACTTATTTTTCTCTTTTTTCGACTTTTTTTTTTCACCTGATCTCTTCATAACCTTCTTCTCTTCACTCTCCCGGGATCTATGGGACAGGTTTAATATTATCATAATGGAATAACGCATCAGGTTTTACTTTGATCATGGACTGTCCCAAGATGAAATAACTTTTTGTCTGTCGGTACTAGATAATTACAATATTAGTGTTCGTCATTTGAGAAGAAGACTCAGACATCAGGTGAAAAACGGCTTTGGTTATGTCGTGATCACGAGAAAAATAAGTCGTGATCACGAGAAAACGAAAAGGGAAAAATAAATACTGTACGTCCTCTACGGACTTCCGTACTTAACAGCCAATTAGTAGAGAAAAACAATCAAGAATTTGCAGGATGTGATTGCTACATTCATGCAGTTGTAAAAAGCATGACAGTATATTAAGTAATCCAAAGTATTCACAATACGTTACTCACATTGAGTAACTTAACGGAATACGTTACAAACTACATTTTGGGGCATGTATTCTGTAATCTGTAGTGTTATACATTTTAAAAGTAACCTTCCCAACACTGGATGTACAGTAGATCAACGTATCCTAGGGAGTAGGGAGCATCTAGGACTCGACCAAGTGCACTTCACGAAGTGGGGCTTGGAGTGCTTTATGTCGTAGCATCGTGATGATGGCGCTGCTGAATTAGCAACACTGAAAACAAGACGGCGGATAAGAGCTATTTAAGCGAACATTTTGGAGTTTATGTTAAAGGTGTTCATACTGAAGCGAGGCTCCGTTTCGGGGAGAAGTGGACGTTAAACGGGGCAGCGGTCAGTTCGGATGAGGAATGGCTCCCACCATACAGACTCAGGCGCAGCGCGAGGACGGACACCGGTGAGCGTTAGCGTTAGCTTTAGCACCGTGGCTAATTAGCACAACATGATAGCATGCTTTACTAGCCGGATAAACACGGATATTTATAACTCCATGGTCGATGAGAATATTTCTGGGTAATATTTTAATGGTTAACTTGGATTGACTTGATATTCACTAATCGGTAGTTGAGTTTGAACGAGTTTTTGTTGGCTGTGTAGCTCTTAGTGCTAATGGAAACGCGTGTCGTACTGTTTAGCTTAAAGGAGACGCTCGCAGCGAGCTGCTAACGTTGCTAATAGCCAATGAAGGCTAACGGAGACATTTTAGCATTACTCCAAAGTGCTTGTACTTGATTTAGTGCAAAAAATCCACTTTTAGTGCAGGGCTCCCAGATGTTTGCACGTTAAGAAGTGTGGTGTTATCTAACTTTTGAGGCAAAACACAACTTGCAAATTTGAGCTTTACGAAATTGTGATTTATTTGCCTACATCCAAAAGGTGTAGACATGCGTTCACCTGGTGAAAAAATCTCAAGCAGAAATGAAGATCCCTGACTGTGGAGTTATACATATGTGTTTACCGAGCTAGTGAAGTACTCTAATAATAAGCTAACTTAATATCAGAAGCAAATTAGCACTATGAATACTTGTTTTAATGTAACTTGAGCATTACATACATACAGTAGCTTAGTTACACAAGTGCAAGAAACTAAATTTGAGGAACAAAAAATGTTTAAAAGTTTAAAGTTCATTGATTGCTTGAGATCATGTTGTTTGGACTGTTAATACAATGTGAATGAGACAAAATGTTGTTCTTCATTTTCTACACAGGACCTCTTCGCACAGAACTGTTCCCGAAAGGTACAGTGACTAACGTCTCCTTAGACGACACTTAAACAATATAAAGAAGCAATATTTTTTTAAGAGTAGATCAGATTTATGTAGATTTTCTGCTCCTCTTCTGTAGGTCGGGTGTGGTGTGCCGGGTGAAATACTGCAACAGTCTGCCGGACATCCCGTTTGACCCCAAATTCATCACCTACCCCTTTGACCAGCACAGGTACCCAAGCCTATGGGAAACACACTCAGCTTTATGAGGAAAAGCCTTGAATAGGGTGCAGAAGTAGATCAAAATCAAACCTAATAAACACACTGAAACTCTTAGCGGCGCAGTTGGTAGTGTAACGGTGAGGGAGTTGACCCTGTGATTGGAAGATCGTCGGTTCAAACGGAGTTGATATCTAAATATCAATATAAGTGTGGTATTGTAGTGTGATGATAGATGTCCAAAAACATAAATACTCTAACAGCAGGTTGAGTTTGTGTGTGTTGTTAAAACTGAAGTGAGCTGGTTTCTGGGAGCTGGTTGTTATGAACATGGTTTTTGCTGTGCTCCAGGTTTGTGCAGTACAAGGCCACGTCTCTGGAAAAGCAGCACAAACATGAACTCCTTACAGAGCCGGATTTGGGAGTCACCATCGACCTCATCAACCCCGACACCTACCGCATCGACCCTAGCGGTGAGGCTACCCACTCTCTTTCACTGACTAGAATCACTACAAAAGATGTGAATATTAATGATTAAATGAGTTTTCTGGAGGGGCGATAATGTCACAGCTGGAGCTGGCCAATTAATCAAAACTAGCATTCAGAACCTCTAGTCAACACAATCTTACCTACAGCAGTTATTTAGATTTAGATTATTTAGATTTTTTTTTTAATGTAGTGTGGTGTCCCCTAAAAATAGAGATCGACTGATCTTGGGTTACCGATATCGATACCGGTTGAAAATCTCCAGAAAATCTCTGTCAAAATTTTGAATTGTACCAATACCAACCTCAGCTATAACTTGATTGGATACTATTTGTGTGACATAACCAATCAGAGACTTTTGTGGGCGGAGCATTATTGAAGCAGTGAATCGAGAAGAGACGGCAGTGGAGCCACAGTAGCGCACCTTGTATTTACTTAATATCTGTGATGGTCAAAATGAAACACCGGTACCGATAATCAACAAAATGACTAATATCACCCCCAATAATCTGTCGACCCTTACTAAAAAAACATACAAGTGTCTGTGTGTTTTGTCACATGACTCTGCCCCCTTCGATCTGCCACTACATCTGTGTGTGTTTCCTTCAGTTATTTTAACATCACAAAGATACTCAATATACCAGCTTTAATAGTTGAGCAGATTTACAGTACAAACCTTGTTAGTGAAATGAGGACAACAACTGAAGACAAAAAGATTTCATTAATCATATTTGAGGTAAAACGTTCAGTTAATTGTAACTAGTCTGGAGTTGTATAGGCCACTGAAATAATTAATGCTCTTTTAGTAATCTGGCCTTTGTTACAAATTCAATCCAGTTAGAGAGTACAAAAAGGAAAAAAGACCTATTCATGTGTGTTTTCATTTCCAGTTCTGCTGGACCCTGCGGACGAGAAGCTCCTGGAAGAGGAAATCCAGGCTCCTTCCAGTTCCAAAAGGTGAGGAACTTGATAGTGCTGCAGTAGAACAAGTTTATTAGTGTTCTGCTGATACTGATTTCCACAGTTTAGTGTTTTTGGAAAAACATTTCAAAGCAGCTCCTGTGCCACTGTTTCTAGCTTGTGATTCATAGCTTGTACTGTACTCTAGTGTACTATACAGGTAGCCCCCGACTTACATTGGGCAGATGTGTTCCCATGACTCCATTGTAACTTGAAAATATCATAAGTGGAGACAGGGCTACCAGCAGGAGACATACTTGTGTGTTTGGAAGACATGCTTTTTTCACTAAAGTTGGGGTTAGAGACTCCAAAAACACAGAGACAACTGAACTCTGTTGACTGCTGGCGAGAGTGAGACATCTCACAAGGCCAGCAGCGTCTCAACGTATCGTACTGCTGCATTTGCCTGCCGCAAAAAATGTAAAACATTTTACGGTTTTGTTGTATCGCTATTGTCATCATAAGATTAAAAAAAATCATAAGTTGAACCATCGTAACCCGTTGACCATCTGTATTCCAATTTCTGTTCCAGCTGATATTTCATATTCCAGTTGATAAGTGTGCCAGGCCTAATTTCTGATTTGTAGTAGCTGAACAGTTGCACAAGTGTAAATATAATTGATGCTGATGTTTAGGTGTGTTTGTTACTGATTGTCTCTGTGTGTAGGTCCCAGCAGCATGCTAAAGTTGTCCCGTGGATGAGGAAGACGGAGTACATCTCCACAGAGTTCAACAGATACGGAGTGTCCAATGACAAAGTGGAGGTCAAGTAAGTCCCGCTGATTAGTCTCTCACACACGCACGCACACACAGCTGTCCAAAACCTACAAAAAAATCTCCACTGTTCTGTGTGTGTGTAGGATTGGTGTGTCGGTGAAGCAGCAGTTCACAGAGGAGGAGATCTACAAGGACAGAGACAGTCAGATTGCTGCTATTGAGAAGACCTTCGAGGACGCTCAGAAACCTGTAAGTGCAGATCATCTTGTGCTCCTTTTTAAAATTTAAGCCAATAATGAATTTTAAAAAAACCTATATTTCAATGAAATGAAAATGTTCATGATCAAACATTCTCAGAAGTCATCAGATACTAAAAGATGTTAAAGTTTTGTTTAGGAATATTTGCAGGTTTAATCTTTGTTGCCCGTTATTACAGCATTATTATACTGGTTGTCACTTTCCTTAATTAGTACATATTCAGTATCAACCCTGAAAAACAACATATCACTTAATCCTTTACTTTAAACGACATTTTCTTCATGTGGGCTCAGCATTTGATCCATCCATGAAGGAGCAGAGGGAAGCTTTTTGGAGTTCCTTTAGCTGTACCGGTCCAGGACCTGAACCAGCGACCCTCCAGTCGCGCGGTCAACTCCCTAACCGTTACACCAGCCCCTGCCCCTTGTTGCCAAGAAGAGTAAGTGTTTTTGTGAGTGAATTAATTTTGGTCTTTGCCTTTTCCTCTCCAGATAACACAGCATTACAGCAAGCCCAGAGTCACACCTGTGGAGGTTCTACCTGTCTTCCCCGACTTTAAGGTGATCTACCTCCCTCCCCCTCTGCTGTCTCTTCCTTCTCCCTTCCTATTGGTCAGTTTAGGGTCACTTGTTGATGTAGAGGCTGCATTTAAACTATTACAAAAACGCCATGTTAATTCTCTTCGTAACTGGATTGTTTTGTTCCTCGTAAAACTACTAATAAGTAGAGACACACTGATCCAACTTTTTCAGTTCCGATTAGCAACTGGCACGGCGCGCGTTATCGAAGAGTGAGCTGTTTTTGGAATATTAATACTTATTGTCTCTCTCACCCCTCATTTTTCGGTTCTGCCCCGCTGTAGATGTGGATAAACCCTTGTGCCCAAGTCATCTTCGACTCCGACCCGGCTCCCAAAGAGGTGTCAGGCTCCGTCTCCGTGGAGATGATGTCTCAGGCCATGATCAGGTGTGTGTGTTTCACTTCACCATTAAAGGTGCCTATGAGCAAGCTAGATAAATAGCTCCAGTTTGCTGGTGAGTGAGGTGGTGGTTGTAACTGCTGCTGGTGTGTGTTATAGAGGCATGATGGACGAGGAGGGGAACCAGTTTGTGGCGTACTTCCTGCCTAATGAAGACACGCTGCGTAAGAGGAAGAGGGATGTGGAGGAGGAGCTGGACTACATGCCTGATGAACTGTACGCTCACATCACTCCCTTTACGTTACTCTCAACCCTCTCTCTCTTGTTCCCTCACTACTGTTCTGCCTCTCTCATTCTCTCTCTCTCTTTCTTACTCCTTCTCTCCTTGTTTTCTCTCTCTCTGCATCTCTTCATCTCACTCTCACTTTCTCCCTCTTTCCCATTCTCTCTATCTTTCACTCGTTTGTTTTCCCACTCGTTCTCTTTCACTATCTCTCTCCGTCTCATCATCATCATCTCTCATTCTCTCTGTCATTGATGTTCTCTCCCTGTCTGTCTGTCTGTGTGCAGGTATGACTATAAGATAGCGAGGGAGTATAACTGGAATGTGAAGAACAAGGCGAGTAAGGGTTATGAGGAGAACTACTTCTTCATCTTCCGTGATGGAGACGGTGTTTACTACAACGAGCTGGAGACCAGGTGTGTTACTCCTCATCATGCTGCTGTGCTCTCCTTCTCTCTCTCATGCTACTCATCAGCTCAGCGCTGGGCTTTCTTCATCTCTAAGAATTCATCATTTCTCACTAAACCCGTGTGCATTTTCAGAGTGCGGTTGAGTAAGAGGAGAGCGAAGGCCGGAGCTCAGTCCACTACAAACGCTGTGCTGGTCTGCAGACACCGAGACATGAACGAGAAGGAGCTGGAAGCACAGGTTGGAAGAACTCACACTAAAGCACTGTTTTGCATATTTACTAGACGTGTTTGCTATTTACTTAGGTGTTTTCATATTAAAAGTGGGACTTACTTCATGATCAGCGTTTTCATTTTGGATTGAGGCTATGGGATGGTTGAGGAGTGAATCCATGTATCGATTGTTACATCCCTAATATTTACACACACCTTTTTAATGAGCGTCGAGGTGTGTGCACATTTCGTAGTAACCCCAAACTGTACAAGTGAATCATCGTGTGTGCGTGTGCGTGTCTTGCAGGAGGCCCGCAAGGCTCAGCTGGAGAATCACGAGCCCGAGGATGAGGAGGAAGACGTTGACATTGACAAGGACTTGCAGGACTCTGGTAACATAGCACGCACTTCCCTTTTTGCCAAAAGTACATGGAAATAAATATTTTCATTTTGTTAAGTTTATTCTGCATGTAAATTGGATTTTAGCAGTGGTTTGGAGTCGGGTCAGTGACACGACATGCATATTTTTATCAGGTGGTGCGAGCAGCTAAAAGGTTCATTTAAACCGTAAAATAGTAGTTTATAATGAACAAATGGTTGATAACTATGATATGAATAGCTGCTTTCCTGAATGCATTAATTTTTTTTTATAACAATTTTTCTGCCAAAAATGTCACTAAGAATAATCAGGAGGAAAAAAGATATATATATATTTTACTAATAGTTGGTTGCACAACCTGACATTTTGGTGGTGATGTTAAAAATACAGCAGAAACTGTTTAACTAATGAGACTTGTTTAAACACATTGTTCCAAACTCAACAATATGGATGACACCCATTTAAAACATAAAAATAATTAAAATAATTAAATTATTAGCCAGTTGCAGTTATGGAAGAAGCTGTTTTATCTTCACTGAATTGACACTATCAGTCAGACATTTTTGCACTCCACAGGTTTTCAACTAATTTCCTAAACTGCAGATTAAAAAAATTCTGTTTAATTATTTTTGGAATGGTGTTGAGCAAACGACTATACAGCAGCGTGAGAGCGCCCTGTAAACGCACTTCCTTTGTCTCGGTTCAGGTGACGATAAGGAGAAAGGCAGCGGCAGCGAGAACTCTGAGAGCGAGTCGGAGCGAGACGAGGAAGAGCGGCAGGACGAGGAGGAGGAAGAGGAGGAGGAGGCCGGCGGTAGCGCCAGACGGAGGGAGAGAAAGGGCAGCGGCAGCGAGAGTGGCGAGGACAGACAGGCGCGAGACGAGGAGGAGATCTTCGGCAGCGACGATGACAGTGACGGGGAGGGAGACAAGCGTAGCGAGGACGATGAGGAAGAGGACGAGGAGGAGGAGGAGGAGGAGCGAGGGAGGAGGAGCGCTAGCGACTCCCCGGCACACAGCAGCAGCGCTCACTCGGACGCCGAACAGCACAGCGCTAGCGAGGCCGGATCCGACTCCAGCGACGCCAGCGACAGCGAGTGAGGACGCTGAGACCTCCTGCTGCACAAAACTTATTTGCTTTTTGATTTTTCACCTCAAATGTTATGTTTTTATCACAAAACCATAAACTAGTGCATCCTAAAAATAAGAGTATTCTGGAAAAATATCCTTGGTTTTCATAATACTGCCATCTTTCACAATATTCCAATATTTTGACATGCACTAGTTTCTGTCCTAAATCACGAAAGACTCACTGAAAACTTATGACATTTCCACAATGTTCTAGTTATTTTAAGATACATTAGTGTCTGTCCTAAACCAGAACAAATGCCATGATTTCTGTAGACGTATGTTTAAAGTCTGAGCACTTCACCCACATCAAGTAAAAATCTGTATTGAGAGAAACTCCTGCTCTACATTTCTGTTTCATAAGCAAAGCAGCGAGGCTTGAACTACTCTTACATTTGGTAGAGAAGCTGTGAAATCTTGAGAACAACGCTGGGACAGAAATACATACAGGCTGATAAGGCATAAAAGCAAATTCTTTTGACATCACCAATAAGCATTTAGTTTTGCTTCAGACTGTTGCTGTTATTTTAGGTAATAAAAATGTTGGTGTGAGTTCTGGACCATTCAGAGGTGAAGCATCTGTACGTGTAATGATTGTTTGGAGCTGGTTCTTTGTCTCTTTATGAAGGGTGTTTATCTCACAGTTTGTAGAAGATAATAATCTGAACTGTGGATTTTTTCCCTTTTTTATGACTTGTAGAAATTAACTTCCAAATCAGTGAGTTTGCTGTAAATAAAAACAATCCCGTGTTTTTCATAAGCTTTTTGTTCGTTACTAGTGTATTAAATCATGTTTAGTAAAATCTGTGTGACTCATTCACCAGTTTCCTTTTTCCTTAAATTTGTTCTTAGAGTCTGTGTTGAGTTCATGATGTGATCTAAAAAGTTCTTTCCTATAATAAAGTTTACATAATGTTCAGTATTTTACATTTAAATATGATTCATGTTTAAACAGTATATAACAGCTGACTTGTTAAACAACAATTATAAGCTGTTTTGCAATAAGATTGCTGTTTCCTAAGAACAAACCCTACATGAGTGAACACTGGCAAATTTCAGCATCTCGGTAAAAGCTCCATCCTGGTTTAAGAACAAATTTCTCATGAACGCATGGTGAATGACCCCCAATACTTTGGTTTGAGGAAACATAGGTATGTAGTTTGAAATACCAAGATAAACTAGAGAGGCATTTCCACAAGGAAATGCAAAGGTGATTGCTCTCTTGCAGCAAGACTGGCGAGGTGGTTGCTTAGTTGGTTGCTAGGGTGTTGCTAGGTGTTGCTAAAGAAAGAAAGAAAGAGGGATGATGGAAGACGAGTGCGGGTCAAGCTGGTGGTCACGAGCTGAATCTTAGCCCAATGGGCTCGTTTCTTGAACACGGATTAAGCCTAAAGGTTAATAAGTTCAACATTCATTTAACATTCAAAATACAAATCCATCACACTCCTAAACCACGTGACCTGATGACGTCAAAGCAAGTGTGCAGCATAGACTACTGTCCTACATAAGGTCACAAGGCTTGATTTTTGAAAATTATCATTTGTACTTTGTTAAATATTAGAAAAACTATAAAAATGCATATAAATAGAGACTATTGTCCTACATGTCACAGTTATTAAAATTACTTTTATTCCTTTTGCACATTTTCATATTTTAACAGTATTACTTGCTAATTAAGATATTTTTTCTCAGAAATTACCTGAACTCATGATGTCAAACCACCTGTGTATCAGAGACTAATCATCTTCACAAGTATTTTTTTTTATTCCGCAAGTAATTTATTTACAATAAAAAAATAATGTGTACATTGCATGTTATAATGCATGCATGCATGTTTAAGGTATTTTAAATATTTTAAAAAGTACAAATGATAATTTTGAAAATCAAGCCTGGTGTCATATGTAGGACAGTAGTCTATGCTGTACACTTGCGTTGATGTCATCAGGTCACGTGGTTTAGGAGTGTGACGGATTTGTATTTTGAATGTTAAATGCATGTTGAATATCAAACTAACTTATCAAGCGTTTAAGACTAGTCTTGGACTAAGAAGCAGTACCAATGGAGATTTACTATTCAAACTCAAAGCTGTTCTCGGGTTAGGCCTAATCTTCGACTGGGAAATTGGTCTAGTAAGTTTAGGAAGCTGAAGAACTAGAGAACAGTAAATCTTAAACGATATGAATTCAACAATCAGGTGTTTTCTACCTGCACTGAAATACTGACGTCAACAAGGTCATCTTTAACATTCCTTATCTTCATATAAACGTGCTGATGTAAAAAGCAGCCGAGCTGATCAGTTATGAAACAAACTTTAATATTGGCTCTTTACAGAGCAGAAGACCATGCATGTGATCACATTCTGCTTCATAAGCATCTTCACACAGATTCGAGGTGAGATTTCTCTTGATGTTTCTGGATGAGAGTGACGAGTGAGGGCTGCTCCTGGATCATCTGGAACGCGAGCTCAGCGGAATAAAGCCAGCTTCTCCTTCAGCCAGTCCTCCGTCATGTCGTCCGGGTTCCGGATCTCAAACACCTGCGGCAGCACAGAAGAGCAGCGGGAATGTTTATATCAGGAATATATTTTATTCCTGATGTAATAATAAGTGCTAATGTTAATAATATCATATTAGTATTAATAAATAATAAGTGCTTTCAATATAACCCAGACCCTACAGGATTTCTCAACGCTGTGATCACAACTACTAACACAAGTTCAGCCAGTCCCTAGAATTCATTACTACTGTGCAATTTTCATCAATTACAGCAACTTTCCCGCAGTTTTTGACCAATTATTGTACTTTCCTGCAAAACCTCGAGCCATACGCCAGCGAACTCACGTCTTTGTTAGGTTTAGAAGACGCGGGAAACGGCCCGCATTTACCTTCAAGAATAACTAAATTATTAATGTTTAATAACAGTAATAGTGCTTTTGTTCCCTTCATTTTAATTTATTGTTAAAAAAAATTATAAACGGGTACAAAATCACACATTTTCCCGCAACTTGCTCCTGCAACTTTATTGCAACAAAGCACCAAAAAAAAAACACTTTCATTACAATTTTTTAGTAAAGCTGCTGCAAAATCATTTAGGCATTTTAGGCTGCAACAATCTCGAAAAAGGCCCTTGAAATCCTGAAGGGTCTGAAAGCCGGCCCAAAAAACAACAACAAAAAAAAGGGTCATAGCTTATTCTGACTTTAATCTCACAATTCTGACTTTAATCTCACAATTCTGACTTTTTTTTCTCACAATTCTGACTTTAATCTCACAATTCTGACTTTAATCTCACAATTCTGACTTTTTTTTCTCACAATTCTGACTTTAATCTCACAATTCTGACTTTTTTCTCACAATTCTGACTTTTTCTGACAATTCTGACTTTAATCTCACAATTCTGACCTTTTTCTCACAATTCTGACTTTTTTTCTTTTTTCTCACATTTAATCTCAAAAGAAAAAAGTCAGAATTGTGAGATTAAAGTCAGAATTGTGACTTTATTCTCAGAATAAGCTATGACCCTTTTTTGTTTTTAGTGGCCCTAATCCTCTTCCGTACAAACCCCTTGTCTTAAGTGCTGTTAAATTCGTTTTTCTGCAAAATTCCATAAATAAAACAGTTATTTTGTGAAAACAAGAGGCTCAAAATTCATTTACATCACACTGCAGTCTGGCAGAATGTAGGTGCGCAGCTACTGAAAATTCTAGTTCAATGATATCTTGGATTGCTTAATCATTCTATTTTACACTACTTGTGCCTCATATTAGATTTCACATCTATTCCAGCTCTCTGTGTACTTCAACAATACACAGTAAACTTTCTTTGAGTGTTAAGTAAGTGAGTGTGAGGTAGCGTTGTGACCTTCGTGAGTTCGGCTGACTGCACCAGTCTGTTCTTGCTCCCAGCATACATCATCTGCTGCTCCGGCTTACAGCCTGCAAGTACAGAGGGATTTTGCTGTTACCAAAGAAAACACTTTTTCTTTCATCACTTTCATCACGGAGTAAAAATACCACCAGTAAAACCAAATACCATCCGCCCCAACTGTAGCCAGATTAAATAGAGGCTACAGTCGCACTGCTCTTTTCTATAGCAGTGTGGAGTGCTGTTATACACGGTCTTGATCCATACATTTACCATCAGGAACTTGAACAGGCGAATTATTATTATTATTATTATTATTATTATTATTATTATTATTGAAGTGAAGGCTCTTTCTTACCCACAGGACTGGAGAAAATGAAACAGAGTGGATAAGACACTCGTCCATCTGAGTGTGTCAGCTTGTAACTGTACACTATGTACGTATACTTTTATTAAGGTCAAGTAACTTTACACCATGCTCATAGAATTTGCCTTTAATTAGTAATATAAAACGATTACATCTGTGAAAATGATGATGATGATGATGATGATGATGACATTAATGTTATTTAACTATAATAAACGTATTGTCATGAGAGCTCTCTGGATTTAACTCTACTGTTAACTGGAAATGAAAATATATATTTATTCTGATTATTCACCAGATTACAGTGGGATTGTTTATATCTGTACGATGTATGATCTAATAATCTAATAATCTAATATAATTAGATGGTAAGGATATCGTGGCTGGCGTTCTGGAAGCTCCTCCCTCAGGTCATCCAACGAAATATCCTGTAGAGAGAATAGATTCTTAATAACAATAACAATAACAATAATAATAATAATAATAGTAATAATAATAATATTATCTATCTATCCATCCATCCATCCATCCACTGAAGTGTGTTACCTCATACTCCTCCTCTAAGATGACCAGCTGCTTCTCCATATCAATTTTCACTGAAAAACACATTTACATTCGCATCTCTTTTTATAATAGTAATACGACATTACAACATTATTATTATTATTATTATTATTATTATTATTATATTATTATTATATTACATAAGTTAAGTTAAGACATATAAAATTAATTCTGCTAACACTTTCTCCGGTGTGTGTTCATGTAATCTCTCCTTAAAACATACTACAGTGTGGTGTTGTCATGTGACTCCTACAATTATTTAAAATTTACAAAAATATGCACTCTTCTATTGTAAAAAATGTTTTAATAATTACATATTTACAGTATATACAATCTTTTGTCAGTAAACTATGAAGATTAAAGTCTAATGTGAAAACCTCAAAGCAAAATAAATGTATACCTTGCACTTATATACACACTAAATATAGATGTACATTTACAGCATTAATCAGACACTCTAATCTAGAGCAGCTTTAATGTTATAATTACGGTAAGTTTCCCTCAAGCAACTTGGAATTAGGAGTCGTGTTCAGGAGGTCAGTGGTGGTAGTTCTTGCTGAATTAGAGTGACTTAAACCTACAACCTCTTGGTCTATAAGTGGGCATCCTACACTACACCAGCACCTAAGCCTGGACAATTAATCAAAACAGTAATCAAAACTGATATTTAATAGCTCTAATGGACAGAATCTAGTTTTTTTACACTTGGTTAATATTAAAAAATTGGCACTTTTTCATTAGGAAACAATATCCCAGCTTTAATAGTTGAGCAGATTTAAAGCACCTTGTTGGTGAACCATACGAACAAAAACCTTACATAAAAACCCAAAACTAAATAATTGTTCATCAATCATAATCGATGTAAAGTGTTTCATTAATCGTGATATTTTTGAGGTCGTAATGTCCAGCCCTAGCACTCCTAAAGTCAAGTTTCAAAGGCAAAGTGTGAAGTTAAATAATTGACTCTTCTGTTTTAGGCTCCTAAAAGGTTATGTGACTCTATCAGTATA
This sequence comes from Distichodus sexfasciatus, assembly GCA_032718565.1. Classification (NCBI taxonomy): domain Eukaryota; kingdom Metazoa; phylum Chordata; class Actinopteri; order Characiformes; family Distichodontidae; genus Distichodus; species Distichodus sexfasciatus. The sequence continues at coordinate 36,867 of JAVGVS010001003.1, forward strand.
GCGATTGTTGGTCTCCTTCCCGAAAGCGTAAACTTTCAGTTTTTCTTTCAGACTTGGTCCACTTCACACACCACAAGTGAATCCCGGACTGCAGTGGCACAAAAACACACCTTTTACAGCCATGCAACATCCACAGCGACAATCTTTAAACTCTGATGTGAGGTAAGGTCCCAGCACTCATAAATATTGAAAGTAGAAAAGGGGAAAGAAGCCAGTGATGGTGAATCTAGTCTCTCTCTCTCTCCTTCTGCTTAAACATGAACTATTCAATTTGAAGGAAGAGAAGGAAAATAGTTACATTAGGTGTTATATCAGGTATTTTTAAAATAATAAAGCAGATTCAACATTTTAATCCATTCTCCTTATTCTAAAAATGAAAACACTGGTCATTCACCAACCGCTCTTAAAAAGAAATCTAAAATTTTATGCCTAATTGGACATCAGTGAAGGTATTATTACTGTAGATATGTTTTTACAATAAAGGGCCTCAAGGTTTCACCTAGTGTTTTTAATAAGAAATCTGTTCATCAAACCTACTTACAGATTTCACAAAGATTCTGCATACCACCAATATTCTCTATTTTTAATTTATTCTTAGGGAAGAATGAGTCTACAGACAGTGAAGGACACTCTTTTATCCCTTGTCTTTTTGTGCAAAACATGAGGTTGTTGATTCTACTTCAGTTCTACAGTAGTATAATATCAATTCTTGTAAATCATATAATATTAATTTTCTGAGGAGCAAATTTTAAGAAAAGGTGTTTTAAGAAAACATTGGTGAATGAGGCTCAATGTTTAAATAAAATCAATGCTGCAAAGAAACAAAAGCAATGTTCTTCCTAACCAACTGCTGACAGCAGTGTAGAAGTATTAAATTATGTACATTCTGCTGATGCATTATTAAATTGTGTGTGTGTGTGTGCCAGCTAAACTGTGACAGGAAGTGTTTTTGACAAACGAATAGAAAGTCTAACTTCCTGTAGTGTTTAAAACAAGGGAGAGTCACTCGACTGTACAGCAATCAGTTCAAACTACCACTTTCTCCACATGGGCCACAGACCGCACGTCTTGCTTTGTTCATGTATTCAGGCATGCTCAAAAATGTAGAATGTAATAAAGAGTGTTCAAGGTAAAAGTGTTTAATCTCACCATGTCTTTGGGCTTGTGCGATGCGTCCTGACTGCTGTAGTTCCTCCTCTGACAGCAAGGTTGTGACACGATGCTGCTGACATGCCGGAGCGGGGAGGGCACTAACTAGGGCACCATCCACCAGCAACACTTCTATAGATTCACTTCATATGCAGAGCTGTTCCAGGATTGTAATTCTGTAATTTTTCCCCTTGACTACTGCTGCAATATTTGCACATATTATTGAATACCCAATGTAACTAAAATTGCACATTTTTTTTTCTACCCTCTAGTTTAGACTATATTTTATAGTCTTTTTATATATTGCTTATTCTTTGTGACTTATTTGTTCTTGTACTCTTACCGCAATATCCACATTTACTATAACCTTATGAGAACTAAGCTGGCTCAGTCTCTGTGTAGGAAAAACTCACATGCTTAAGATACATATGTCTGAAATCTTACACCGGTGCACTCATCTAAGTTGTATTTTTTTGCAATACAGTATTCCATGTGTGAAAGTAAAGGTGAGTGATTTTTGTCACTATGAACACACCACAGCACAGCACACAGTGCATCACAACGAAATGTGACCTCTGCGTTTGACCCATCCGTGAAGGAGCAGTGGGCAGCACTGGGGAGCAGTGCTTGGGGACGGTACTTTGCTCATGAGTGCCTCAGTGGTAACTTTACTAGTCCTGGGATTCAAACCTGCGACCTTCTGATCATGGGGTGAATGCCCTACTGTTATGCCACCAACTGCATCTGTCTATATTCCTGAGATCAGCTCATTTCCATCTGGCAAAATGCATATTTATTTTCCCATTATATTAAGCTATTGAGTGTTTCAACTTGCAAATATTTTACACTCCTTTAACAGAAATTGTAAGCTTAAACTAAAAATCACTTTACTGAAAATAAACGAATAGACGATTAAGAAAAACAAACAGTTAAAAAATAAAATATGAAATAAGAAATAAAATTACATTTATCAAGCCACCCCATTTATGCAAACCTTTTTGATATTGTAAAAAAAAAAACAGCAAATGCTGGTAAATGCTCTCTCCTTCTCTCTTTAAACAAGCGCAGCTAGTAGAGTAACAGTTATAGAGTCGGCCCAGGGATCGGAAAATTGCTAGTTCAGTCCCAGACTGGTAAAAAGGTACCTTTGAGGTACTGATGAACGAGATACGAACCCCAAGCACTGCTCCCCGGGTGCTGCCAAAAAGCTGCCCACTGCCCCTTCACGGGTGGGACACAAGGACGGTTGTGGTGCACTGTGTGCTGTGTTGTGTTCACTGCCTGGTGCTTGTTACACTCTCATGTGTCCAGTGCAGGCTGTAATGTGAAGAATTCTCCACTAGAGGATACCACACAACCACAAACTTTTAAAGATTTATTCTAAGAATGTTCATTAAAACTTGAGTGAGTGATTAGTCAAAAGTCAAAGTGAACTTTATTGTCATCTCTGCTATATATATAGGTAGGTGTGAAAAAAATGCTGTAAACAAAGAATGCTTTCAAAATTTATTTCATCAATCAACAAAATGCAGAATGAACAAAAGAGAAATCTAAATCAAATCAATATTTGGTGTGACCAATTTTGCCTTCAAACAGCATCAATTCTTCTAGGTACACTTGCACACAGTTTGAAGGAACTCGGCTGGTAGGTTGTTCCAAACATCTTGAGAACTAAACTACAGATCTATAATCCTATAATCCTACAAAATAATATAATGACTATAATCCTACAAAATAACATAATGACTATAATCCTACAAAATAATATAATGACTATAATCCTACAAAACCCCTGACTTTGTGCAAGTGTACCTATAAGAACTGATGCTGGCTTGAAGGCAAAAGGTAGTAACACCAAATATTGATTTGATTTAGATTTTTCTTTTGTTCACTCACTTTGCATTTTTTGTAAATTGATAAAAATAAACAATCATTATTTATATTTCTGAAAGCATTCTTTTGGGTTTGTTTACAGCATTTTTCACACTCTGCCTAAAAACTTTTGCACAGTACTCTCTCTATATATATATACTGACCGGCCCAAAACAGCAAAGAACAAGGTACAAGGAATACATAAGGCATAAAGAATAAACAATATAAAAATAGAATATAAAATATACACTTTAAACTAGATGTAGAAGTAGTATTTGTCAGTGTGAAAACAGCACAGCACAATACACCACAACAAAATATGAGCTCTGCATGAAGAAGCAGGCGGGCAGCTGACATGCAGTGCATGTTGGTAACGGATTTGAACCCACAACCTCTTGGTCCAAAGGTGAGTGTCCTGCCAGTAGGCCACCAATGCATAATAACACCACAATAAATAAAATAAGATTGATCATAAGCACATTAGACATTTTTGTCTGAAAATGTATTCTTTGTCTTTTCTATTATTATTTTTATAATAACAGAAATAATAAATATTCATTTTATAAGTCAACTCTAAATTTGATTTCAAAACGTAGGTAACACACAGAAAAGGCGTTGGCTATAGTCCAGTAGATGTAATGAAGAACTGAAAATTGAACTGTAATGTGTTGCGTTATTTCGTTACTGACAAAAGTAATGGAATTACAGTAACATGTGACTTTGTAACACACAATCCCCAACACTGCTCATATCAGCCACTTGCTTCTGAATTGAATTGAATCGACATTGAATCGTAGCATCGTTTCGATATTTAATTAATTCAATTTTTAGTGTTTTTTACAATCACAGGGCGCTTTACATAACATGTAAATTTACATATAAAATTGTATCGTGACGGAACTTTTCACCCCGTTAACGTCCACATTCCTGAAACTCCCTTCCGGGATTTGCAACGAGCCCCAAGTCTGCCGCTCCACCTGCCCAGATCCAGATCCAGCTCTGCTACGCGTTTTCGCGCTCAAGTCCAAACAGATTTATATTTACAGCGGAGTCGCGTTTCATCAGCGCCGTCTGCACCACGCGTGGTCCGAGCCTGGCGTATGTGCGCATAAAACCACATTACTCCACGCTTTTGTTGGCGAAACGGCATCTTTTCTTCCCCGGGAGGCGGGGAACCGCAGGGTAAACAAGCCCCGGGCAGGCGCGGCGGGACCCAGGGCGACATGCTCACGACTGACGGGCGACGCCGCGGCCGCTGCCACCATCAAAGCGGACGCTAAACTCCACCACGCCGGGCTGCGAGCATGGAAACGGCGCGTCAGTAGCCTACGGAGGCCAGGCCGAGGCGGAACCGAGCCGGGATTCTCCACCCTGAGGCTGATTTATTTCTTTTATTTGTTCCTGTATCCAGCAGCGGGAAAAGCGGAAGCTCGAGACGCAGGCGGCCTGCAGTTGTCACTACCAGCGGCGCTTTTAGCCACAAGCACCTGGCGCTAGCTCTTTTAGCTTAGCATCTCCCTCAGCTGCGTTCTCTTATATTTCGCAGGTAAGAGATTCTTCACCATCTGATCTCGTAGTGTCGCATACAAACTCACGTTTCTAACAAAAACATAACACAAAATTGATTTGTTATGCTCTTTTAATTTTCTGTGCGCTCCCTTCGCTATAGTTAGCAGCTGCGGATTTAGCCAGCTAGCACATGTTAGTTAGCATAAAAGCCGGAGTCCGTGCCTTCGATGAGCTGTGCTAAGCCAACCCAGGCTGAACTAACTGCTGACTTCCAGCTGATTAACCCCAGAATGTGACTGTTTGCATCATACTTATCCAAAAATATGTTGTATTAGCCAATATGTTATTAGTAATAACATGTACACATCTAGCTAGTTAGCTCTGCTTTTCTAGCAGAGACTATAGCTTCACGGTTAGCCTACGGGTGTTCCGCGCGCTTTAATCAGCGTTACTGTCCAAAAGATGTGGAACGGTCAGGATGTTATGGTCATTTCTTCAGCAAATTCTGCAGAATCAGGAATTTGAAGAATAGGTGGCTAGTTATTGCGTTAATGTTTCGCCCGGTATAGGTTCCTTTGGGTTGTTGTTTGCAAATCTGCGTTCACCCTTATTGTTTCATGTTTTATTATTATTATTATTATTATTATTATTATTATTATTATTATTGACTTGTTCTTAAATGTCTTTGCAACCAGTCTGAGTTGTGCGGGATAAAATTGATAACTATGGACTGGCCTGGATAACAGGTTTTGCTCAGGTGTCGAACAGGGGGACAATTCGATTTTAGAATGCCTGTATTGTCATTGTACAAGCAGTACAACAAAATGAAGTGTCACTGAAGCAGTGCAGTAAAATCAGACAGTTACACAACAGAAAATCCAAAATAAAAACAGGTCAGACTTCATACTGTAACATCAGTTTTATATTGAACAGGATATGTGTTTGTTTAGTACATTTTGAATGTAAATGTCTGGTTGAGCTCAGGTATAAAAATGGGGGGGTTATTTTTTAGTAGCTTTGTGATTTGATATGAAGGGAAGTGCAGGTGTTAAATCAACATGATATTGTCTCATTGATTGCTGGCTCCTGAATTGAAATCATATTGTAACTTTATGTTATCAGCATATGTAGAATCCTTGTTTGGTAAATCATATTGTGATGAATCTTGTGATTTTCACCCATACCTCATTTGTGCTGGGCTGCAAATGTTAAAGTTATGTATTATTTAGGGGTGGTGGTGGTGGTGGTGGTCTAGTGGTTAGGATACTTGCCTGTGGACGAAGAGGTTGTGGGTTCCTCCAGGATTATTACCACTGGGCCCCTGAGCAAGAAGCTTAACCCCAAGTTGCTGCAGGGAAACTGTCACTGAAATAAGCAAAGCGGAAGTTACTTTGCATCTGCTTAATGGTGTAAATGTATTTATAAATTCTTTGTGCATCTCATTGTTGCATATGAAATTTAGCTTGACTTGAGAAGACTGTCTAGAAGTCTTAAGATTTCTGCTCATCAGCCATGACAAGTTGATCGCATTTGGTTGTGATGTTTTTGAGAAAAACTTGATTAATTCACTCATGTGACTTTGGTGTTTTTTGTTGTATTTTTTGGAGAGATCAGAATTGAAATCACAAGTTTTGATAATCTGTGCTAATGTTATGGGTGAGCAGGACTTGCATGTGCAGATTTTCGCTGTCTTGAACCTTATAGTGAAACCTTAGATCAGAGTAAATTATCACATCTGTTGCAAATTAGAACCGAGTTTTGCGTCAAGCAGCAGAAAAGTCTTAGCGTCGCACGTCTGATTTAATTTGCTTTACTAGACATTGCGCATTCTTATCATGTGACTTTTGTGATGATGCGGAAACGCTGTATTTTGCGAAGCCCTAATCTAATGTGACTTAGGAAGCATTGCTGGACATTTCTGCTATAGCGGTGCTTATGCATGCTGTATGTTCTTATGGAGGTGTGTGTGTATTTACACAGCTGCCATGACTTGGTGCTCTTCTGGTTTTATGTCCACAATACAGTGAGTCGAGATCTGTATGAAGCATCTGCGTCTTGCAGGGAAACCTCATCGAGCCTTCAACTGTGTCTCAAGAAGTACAGTATTTTATTATAATAAAGCCATAGTGTGCACTCACTGGGAATATCAGAAGCAGTGCTAATTAAATAAACCTTAAAATTTAAATGCCACCTTTCACACAGAGTAGCTCAAAGGAAGGAAGCCTGAAGAGAGAGTGTTTAATAAAATACAATAATTAATTAACTTTCTCACAAATAATAATAGGAATTAAAAGCTACAAAGTGGAAAGCAAATCATAAGTAATAAAAGTACTAAAAGAAAGAAAAATGACTGAATTGAAAGCTAAGCTGATTAAAAACGTTAAATAGACGTAAACGTAAATAACGTAAAACTAGTTATACTGTATCAGCTGCTTTTTAAAACTCTTGGTTGTAGGTGCGTAATGGTCACATTTTAGTCAACTTTTAATGATGACACCTCAGTGGAAAGACTGTAAGTAGCACCAGTGTCAGTCTGACTAATACATTTTTGCTGTCTGATAAAACTGCTTAAAGGGTTTCTGCTCACCAACATACAGTTTACGTTATAGTAATACACTACACAGGAAATAAATTTGTGTTGAAATATGCACAACTGGAATATCAATATGTTGTGGTTGTTTCCAGTAGTAGTTTCCAGAATCATCTCGCTGATAAATCAGATATAACATCCATGTAGAATGTAAAGTTGTAGGTTAAACTCATTTCTTACAGAGAGCAATGCAATGCTAAAACTCCACTTTGATTTTACTTGAATCTTTAAGGCAGCAGTTTTTAACTGATAGAATAGAATAGATAGAATTTTTAAAGTGATCTATGTGTTGTATTTGCACAGCTGTACTTACATTTTTTGAGGTAATCTGACCACTTTAAATGCTCATTTTTGTGAATGGACTTAACCCTAAGATGTTGAAATGTCATAAATCACTTTAAATGAATGGATGTTAACATGACTAATTGATCAAATCATTTTCTACACTATAGATGTACTGTATTTTGAATGCAGGTGTTCCATTTCCTCACTGCTTTGTTATCAAAGATCTAGTTTTACCTTGTCAACAACTCAAAGTTTGGGAATAAAAGGGTCATTGATGTTCAGGGCGGGTCAATAAGACCGTAAGTTAATATCACGATTAGTAAAACATTTTACGACAATTATGGTTGATGAATGATTATTTTGTTTTGGTTTTTTTTGTTTGTTCACTGTAGAGGTTTGAACCTTCACTGGTCTCATGGATCGGTTCAATTATGATAATGTGTTTGGTTCTCTCAGTGCATCACTTCATCCCATTATGATAATCGATTATGGTCTGCCACTCATAATTAAAACAATCGTCATGGGTTCAAGGTGACATTGATAAGAAGGTTAATTTTTGATTAATTGGCCAGCCTTTTTGACGATCATCGGCATACTTTTTGTTAATGAAATTAACATTAAGATCTGCTGAGTCAGTGCTGCACTGCCGTTGGGAGTCTTGTGTTAGTGGGACTGTCTTTCAGGTGTTACTGCTCACAGCAGTATGGATCAGACACTAGGCTAATCTCTAATTGAGAGTTGCTGTAGTGTGCAGTAAGGCGCTCTGTTTCGTTGTCGTGGTGAAGCTGATTATCTCCACACATCATCATCATAATCGTAATCGCACCAAGAGGAGTGCCAGGTCGTCATACGGGAGCGCCCACACACACACACACACACACACACACACACACACACACACACACAC
>JAVGVS010001004.1:0-45136 GCA_032718565.1 Distichodus sexfasciatus
GAACGCATCTCATTTGGAATAAAGGAAGAATTCTAGTAACTAGGGGCGCCAAGTCTGGCTTTAATGCTCTTCTACTCACCACCTCCGCTGACGGCTCGGCTGGAGAAAGATCCGACAAGTCCAGCAGGATATTCTCACCAATGTTGAAGCGCAAACCCAGCTGAGAACGATTAATAACGACCATCATTCACCAGAGATGCACAAGCGGCACTATCACAAAAAGCACACGCCCGTTTTAAACACCAATCCCTTCATTCGTTTGCTTTGGAAGATTCGTCATCTCCTGTTCTGAAATTAATCATCACCCATCCAAGTTGCCAACACCATACATCATATTAGCCTTTGTGTTTGAAAGTTCTGAGAGAATGTGCGAGTGAGTTATGGATCACCTTTGCATCATCAGAGTGGTGTGATGCTTCTTCAATGTGCTCGCTGGTTTCAGACTCCTGCAGTAACACAAGAAATAGTGAAACTCACACTCCTGGACCAAACGCAAGCTCGGACACCAAACGCAAAATCAACAGCTAACGTGCAAATCCACAAGCAGGGTTTCAGAGCAGCAGACGGACAGGCAAAGCAGAAGCGGTCAGGCCAAACACTTAACACACAGATACACACAAATCACACAGGGCAGAAACAGAAAGGTGAAGAGTGGACGCTGGGCAGTACGGGCCAAGCTCCTGAGAGGAGAGCAAAGTTCCAGTTCTGTGTGTCCAAGCCTAACACCGTCCCGTCCGGTCCAGGCGGTGCCTGTGCAATCCAGTTTTGGTCCAGTCACGTCAATCAAGCTCATCGTAACTGTGGAAACCAGTCACTGCGACGCCCCCACTGCCCTGCCAACAATCCGCTCCACAGCAAGCACATGGACAGAGGAATGGAGGGGTGGACGGGATGCAGGGATGAAGAGGTGGGATGATGGATGGATGGTTAATGATGTTGGGCAGTCTAACGAACAGGGAAAAAACTAGTGGACAGATGGAGGGATGGATGACTATAAACAGATAAAAAGACACTCAAGTAGATAAACGGACAGATGCACCAAAAAGAGAGATGGACAGACAGGCAGAATACACGGGCATGTGAATGAAAGGGTGAGTGGTCAGATCTAGACAGTAATGAAGGAGGAATGGTTGGATGAAGGGTCTGGACAGATGAAGTGATGGATGGACAGATGAACAGGGCACACAGGGGGGCGGCAGGCTGGAGGTCAGGGGGTCAAAGGTCACAGCGCACCACAGCGGCCTACCTCGCTGGACACGTGATCCCACTGCCCAGCCGTTCTCCTTCCCAGCATGCCTTTCTCCTGGGTCTCCCGGCCTCCTTCTTTCCCGTTTTCGTTTTTTGGTGGTTTTGGTGTCCCGAAGCGCTCAATCTCTCCGTCCTCGTCGTCCGTCTCTCCCTCCGTGTTGGAGCGCTCCGACATCCGGACGTTCCCGCTCTGGGAACCTAGATCCCTGCACTCCAGCTTGAGCTCTCCGTCCTTATTTTCTCTTTCCTCTCTTTCCATGCACTCTTCCTTCCCTCTGCTCGCATCCTGCCCATCTTCAGAGCTCTTCACACATCTCTCCATCACTTCCTCCTCCTCCTCCTCTACGATTCCATCTTCCTCACTCTCCTCCTTTTCTCCTGTTTTTTCCGTGATCCTGTCCTCGTGTTCCTCGCGGAAGTCATTTTTCTTGGAAGCCTTCCTTACCGCTTTCTCCTCTTCTTCCTCCTCAGAGGCTGTGTCTCTTCCTTTCTTCATCTGAGAGCTCTCTTCCTCCGCACTCACTCTTTCCTCAGAACTCCGGATGCATCTCTCCACCTCCTCCTCCTCGTCAGAGGCTTCATCTTTTCTTTTCTCTTTATCAGAGCTTGTCGTTCTCCTGTTCTTCCCCTCGCTTACCTTGTCCTCTATTCTTCCTTCCACATTTCCTTCCTCTTCCTCCCCTTCCTCATCCTCCTCCGCCACGACTCCATCTTCCTCACTCTCCTCCTTTTCCTCTTGTTTTCCTGTGATCCAGTCCTCGTCATTCCAAGGTGCCTCCTTTTCCGGTTTCTCCTCCTTCTTGTTCTTCCCACGTTCTTCCTCTTCCTCCTCTCTACTGCAGACAAACCTCTCCACCTCTTCTTCTTCATCCGAGGCTTCCTCTCCTTTCTTCATCTCATCACTCTCTTTCTCCTCGGAACTTCGGATGCATCTCTCCTCCTCCACCACCTCCTCCTCCTGCTCTTCCTCATCATTAGAGGCCTCATCTCTTCTTTTCTCTTCGTCCGAGCTTGCCGTTTTCCTATCATCTCCCTCGCTTACCTTGTCCTCCATTTCTCCTTCCTCCTTCTCTTCTTCCTCGGCTTTATCCCCTACTCCAGACCCTTCTCCCTTTCCTCCTGTCTCAGCGCTCTCGTCTCTCTTCTGGCTTTCTGCCATGCTTCTCTCCTCTTTTTCATCCCACTCTTTCTCCCCGTTTCCAGCTAGTTCTGTCCCCCTCTCTCTTTCCCCTTCATCCTCTCCCTCTACATACTCCTCCTCTATGGATTCGCTCTTGTCTCTGTCCTCGCTCTCCTCTTTCGCTGTTTTCCCCTCCCTCACCCGTTCTTCCTCATCCCCGTCTTCGCACTCATTTTTCCCCTCTTCCTCGCCCGGTTCTGGAGCGTTGTCGTGGGCGATGCCCTCCTCCTCCTCCTCCCCGTCCTGGTGGCTGCCGAGCGAGCGGGCGTCGTCGGGGCTGGGAGGGAGCGCATCACCGCTGCTGCTGCCGCCGCCGAACTCAGCGCTGCCCCCCGGTGGCCTGGAGGCCAGGTGACGCCCACGCAGGGAGTCCTTAGACAGAGGGGATGGATGACGAAGAGGAGGAGGTGGAGGAAAAGAAAAAAGAAAGAGGAAGACACATAAAATCCATCCAAAGGATGAACAGGATGAAAAGTTGGAGGAAGTTATTAAAAAGTGACAGTGTGGAAGAGTAGCGGTGGGGAGGGCATGAGGGGAGGTTAGAAGACACAGTTTGAGATTCAGACAGGATGCACACTACGGCTGGGCTACCGGGATTATTTTTGAGATTCTGCTATTACTTAAAAAAAATAATTCTCTTTTCTTTTAAAACAAACACAAAATAAAATAATCGTTCATGAATCGTTGCTAATTATTGGGGAGCAGTTCAGTACTGTAACGGTTATGGAGTTCGCCCCGTGATCGGACGTCCCGGACCACTAAAGGTACTGCTGAGGTACTCATGAGCAAGGTAGCGTCTCCAAGCACTGCCAAAAACGGCTGCCCACTGCTCCTTCATGGATGGGTTAAATACAGAGCTCACGTTTGGTTGTGGTGCACTGTGTGCTGTGCTGTGTTCACAATGACAACAAATCACTCACTTAAAATTCACTTAATCATAATGAAGGTACATTTTTCAATTAATCGTGATACTGATTTGAGGTGATATCGCCCAGCCCTAGTTACACACATGCAAACCCAAGACTCACGCGTTTCCCAAAGTGGTAGAACCCGTCGGGGAGAAACGACAACCAAGTTAGAGAATCAGAGACACAGGATGAGACAGAATAAACCGAGAGAGAGAAGACAAGTAAAGAGATGATTTAAGAATAAGAGGCAGAAGAGAAATAAGAGAAAAAGAAAAAGGGAGAGACAGAACTCAGACAGCAAAGCAATAACAGTAGGAGTAAGAAGAGAGGAAGATGAAGAGGAAAACACACTGGCAACCTCGTCCATAAGACAAGTTCCAGCAACACAACACCTACAAACCTCAACACACACACACACACACACACACACACACACACAGGCAGACAAATATAAGAGTCAGGAGCAGAGAAGACAAAGAAATGAGACTGACTGGAGCAGAGACGGATGTTAGAACACGATATGCAGTAAAATACACTTTAAACTGTCCAATAAAATGAGCTGAGCTCCTCAAACGTGTCAATTTTTCCAGCGACAGATTTTGCTGGAAAGTTCCACCGCACGCTAGGGGTGTTGAAATTAATTGCATAATCGATGCATCGTGATGTAGACGTGGATGATTTAGCATCGATGCAATGGCAGACCATAAGAGATGATAAGGGGAAACCGGTGGTCCCGGTGGTCTGCAGCTGCATTGCAGGCGGTCTGTGACATTTGAGCAATTTCCTTCGGGATGAATAAAGTTTTCTGATTCTGATTCTGACATGTCATCCACTTTCACTACTGAAATCACTTTTATTTTAATTTAATGCAAATATATAAATATACAAATAGCAGTTGAAAACTATGTTTATAATTTTATAATTATATCATGACATTGTTATAAAAAGAACATCACAGTAGTAACTATGGCTGCCCAGGCTGTGTGCAATATGAAGAAATGTAGAAATATTGATGGCATGCATCATGATGCATTCAGATATCGTATCTAATTGAATCGTTGACCTAATAATCATAATCGTTCTGCGCGCTCTAAATGTTGGCACAACAGTAAGCGCATATAATACCATACTACTTCATGAGACATTGCTTTCACCTCAGTGAGAAATATCATCACCTCTTAATATGGTGAGACCTCATCGCAGCCCTAATGATCACTTCCATTCACTAAAATCTCATTCGGCATTTTTGTTCCTCACCTCAACCACGTGTTACATGAAAAACTATTTTCTCTTTGAATAAAAACAGCCCATGAAAACATTTTGGATCAATGCTGTGGGCTCCCTGATGACTGAACTGATGCATGGGTGAATATCGATGTATCGTTACAGCCCTACAGGAACGGAAGATAGTGGTGGTAATGATGAGGATGATGATGATGGTGGTGGTACCTGAGAGGCTGGTTCGGGGCTGTGGTCAGCAGACAGAGCAAGATGCTGCAGTTCTGGCTCAGTTCTCTCCTCAGCAGGAGCACTGCCACTAACCTCACTGTCCTATACACACACACACACACACGCACGCACGCACACACACACACACACACACACACACACAGGAGACACATGACAACACGCCTCAACACACACCAGAGACACAACGAGGAACGGGCACAGAACAAGACATACACACACACTCTCTCTCACACACATGCACACTCCAAGTGCTAATTTCCTGCATACTGTGTGTGTGTGTGTGTGTTTATAATGAATACACTCCTGACCTCATACTGCAGTCCACCTGCTAAATCATCCAGATCCAAATGCAGGTTGGGAGGAAGACGGGAGTGACCACGTGGAGTCTACGAGAGAGAGAGAAGGGAGGGAGGAAAAAAATAGACAGACAGAGATGGGGAGAGAAAACAAAAAGGGAAAGTGGGAAGTGAAAGAGAGACAGAAGGGGAAGGGAGAGAAGCAGGGAAAAAGAGGGAGAAGTAGAGAGAGAGCGAAAAAGAGGAAGTGAAAGAGTGAGGGAGACAGAGGGAGAGAAAGAGAGTAAGGGGGGAGAGATAGGAAGAGTAAGAAAGAGAGGGAGATAGAGAAAGAGAAAACAAGAATCAGTGAGAGAGAGAGTGAGAGAGAAGGAGGGAGGGAGAGGAAGTGAGAGAGAGAGAGTGAGTAACAGTGTGTGAGTGTGTGTTGTGAAGACACAGCCCATCATGCTAGTGGTAAAGAGGAGTGTAGATGAACACACCTGATGGATGGAAGACTTCCCTCTCTCCTCCTCCTCCTCCTCCTCCTCTTCATCCTCCTCCTGGTCAGACAGAAATATAGGCGGAGCCAGAGACACTCTCTCCTCCTGACCACCACGCAGCAAACTGGAGCTCAGACCCTATACACACACACACACACACACGTAAACCGCTGTGGTTTGTTCACAATGACAAATAATCACTCACTCACTTAAGACAGACGAGTGGTGAGATGAAATCAGTTTTACCCCCAGTGGAGTTTTCAGAGGCTGAAGTCCTGCAGAAGCGCTCACTGAAGAGCGCAGTGCCGGAGCTGCAGCATCAGACACACCTCGCAGAGGAGTGAGAGGACCCAGAGGGGCGAGAGGACCCAGCGCCTAAAGAGGGAGGAGGAGGAGAGGTGTTTAACAATCAATAATATTTACATTTATAGCTTTTATCAGACACTCTTCTCCAGAGCTCCTCTTCCGCCGCTCCTTAGAGCACCGCTTTCTCCTCACTCATCGTCATATTTGTGCCTTACAGTCACTCGAGTCTGGTTTATAATGACATTTGTGAGTGTGATCAAGAGATGCACAATAATATCAGAATCATATTGAAATCAACTGGTAATTGCTTTCTTTGAAGTCGTCAGTATCAGATCTGTGCTTAGATTTGCTCGATATTTCCAGCCGATATTTAACGATACATGTATTGTACGTGTGAAAGGTAGCGCTTATGTCAGACATGTCCGAGGTGGGATTTCATACGACCCGTCTTAAAATGTATGGTGTTATTTTGGGCAAAATTCGGAATGTTCACCAGCAAAATGTCATCTTTATGTTTAACTGATATTTTAACTAAACTGTGTTTGCGTCACTTAGTGAATGTGAGCTCACACATGGGCTGTGTCCCGAGCCGTGTACTACTGCACTTAATAGTATGGTAGGGAAGGTGCTCTTATCATACTCTTCTATGTGTGCATCTCAGAAAGTAGCTGGGGTTGTAGCTTAACGGCTCTCTACACACTAGGTAGTGCACATGGAGAGTCACATGCACCCTATTTGACTTGGTACACTACATAGGGCAGGAAGTGACTTTTTCATGAAATGTTATGCACTATGCTGGAAATGCTCTGCCCTCGCTCCACTCTGCTTATACGCTCACTTGACTTGGTGCTGTGTTAAAAATGTCAGAACAATGGTGTTATTCTTGTGCCAAAATTCTGAGCGTGGAATGGAGCTTTGGTGAGCAAAATATCGTGTCTTTATGCGTGTCTCTGTCTTCGATCCCAGCCTACCCCTGGAGCTTTCAGTCCCTCCAGCTCTCCTTTCTTCTTCTCCTTCTTCTTCTCCTTTTTGTTGTCCTTCTTCTTCTTCTTCTCCTTGTCTTTCTTGGCAGCGGGGACGGAGCCGGACCCGGGCAAGGTCCTGGAGGGGCGGGGCTGGGCACGCTCTCTCTCCTGAGCCACCAAGTGGCGATACTGCTCGTCACACGGGTGGTCCCAGGTGGACTGACCGGTGGAGAAGTTGAAGTAGTACACATCCCCTGTTACATCCTGACTGATGGAGGGAAGAAGGTAGAGGGAGAAAAAGATCAAAACACAAACAGATGGACACACACTCGAACATCACTAATATCTCTGTTCAGTGTGGTTGCCATGGATGGCTTAAATATTCCCATAAAGCTTATGCAACAATAATGCGTGGGTAGGTGTGTAATGGATAAATGATATATAAGATAGGAAACAGGATACATATTTCACTAGAGATGAACCCATCCAGCCTCCATATCTACGGTTAGGCCTAAAGATAGGACTTGGGATTGGACCATAGAGTGTATTTGTGCCAGCAGAACTCCTCCTACCAGGGCTTCCACTCAGGTGGCAATGGGGCAACGATGCCCTCTCGTGCCAGCCAGAGCAGCTCAGGTTCCGTGTCAGGGTCTATGCCAATCTCTCTGGCGTACTCATGGATCTCTGTGGAGCAAGAGGTGGAAAAATTATTTTTTTGCTCAGATTAATCTGTTTCATAAACTCCAAACACAGTCTTTACCAGAGACGTGCAAAGATCTGGCAAAGTACGACTGGAGTCCAGAAGAAGTGGATTTGGTGCACTTTTAACAGGTAATGAGAATGAGAACTGAGACCAACAACTAGGTCTGACCCAGACCTCTGTAAACCATGTAACAAGCTTTAGTCAGGGCTCAACCCTAACACCATGGGCTGGTTTCTTGCTCGTGGATTAAGCCTAGTCTTGGACTAAGTTGTAGTACCAATGCAGATTCACCATTCAAATTCAAAACTAGTCTAGGATTAGTCTTAATCTTCGACTGGGAAATTGGCCGTAAATTCACAATTTAAATGCTCAAATGTCCAAAAACACGCTGTTATGTGTGAGCTTAATATTACAAAGGGGCATGAAACTCTCTCTTTTTGTAGACTGAATGTTCAGTATCACGTTCAATTAAATGTGATACTGATTTGAGGTCATATCGCTCAGCCCTACTAAAATGATTCATCCTATCCAAATGAAGATAATTAAGTCTTTTTGTACTACAGTATATATATCAGAAAAATGTTATCCAGCGAAGCCCTAATAGCTGGGCAGTAGAAACACGGCCATCCTTATCAACATCTGATGAAAAGCACTTAATGGAAACCACTAGAAATCCACATTAGGGTACTGTTATGTAAAGGAAATTGTCAGTCACACACACACACCTTGTTCAGAAGGGATGTAGTTCTCATCGTAATCCTCCTCCAGGATCAGCTGATCCCCGATTCGCAGCGCACTGGCGTTCATGATGTCTACAAATAAAACAACACTATCACCTTACAGTGGAAACTGGAGAGGTGTAAATCACAAGCTATGCAATGTCACAAAGTCTGCTACATTACATTTACATTTGATTCAGTTCAGGAGCCAGCGATCAATATGAGGCTATCATATACTGATTAAACACCATCACCTTAATTCATATCAAATCACAACAAGCAGCTCAAATATCATTTGGCCATTTTTATTCCTGAACTCAAACAGATATTTAAATAAAAAACAAATGTCTCCTTTAATAAAAATACATCTCCTGTTAAATATATATTGACATTACATGCATATTTCATTTTACATCAATGATATGGGCTCGTTGATCATTTGGCCCACATTCTCCAGTATTTCCCTAATACTTCACATCTGTAGAGTTGAAGAAAACCCAGTGAGCTAATGTTTTGTATAAACACGCATGCAATAAAACTGGCATAAGAGTGCTCTTGAGCAGCTGTAGATTCTGTTTTACAGAGGACCAAATTTAAAATAAACATCACTGAATATCAGAATCTTTGTGAAAACTGCCAAGGTGGGCTTTAAGAACAAATTTCTTCTCATTCACTGCTGGTGAACTGTGTTTGGGAGTAGCGTGTTACAAAAGTAATGCAATTACAGTATACATTTTCAGTAATATTATACTTATTACATTTTTCAGTAACATTTTGCTCTTAATGTCTTAGCACCAAACACCAATGCAAATTCCTTGTATGTGACAATGTACTTGGCAATAAACTTCATTCGGATTCTGAATCAGTTTTATTTACCAGACCATACAACCACTGATCATAGACTGTAAAAAATGATCAATCAGAAGTCACTTCAAATCTGACTAGTGTTGGGGCTAAAGCATTTTAATAGCAACACAATTACAGTAATGTATTACTTTTTGCAGTACTGTAAGGCATTGCTAATACATTCTCAGTAATATTATGCCTGTTAGATCCACAACAAAAGTTACAGATTTCAGCAACATACATTATGAAATTTAGCGCTGTTTTGCTTTAATATAAAAAATTCTCCAACAGCGCGAGATCTTTGGCACAAAAGTAAAATAGTGTGAGCAAAAGAGTTATTTCCTACAGTGATATTGTGATGGAACCAATTACTTTGAAATAACACCAGCTAGCAATCTATAATGTAGTACATTTTGGCAGTAACTCGCCCGACACTGTTGGTGAATGAGGCCACATAAATCGAAGTACGAAGTACCGGTGTACATCGATATATCGTTACACACCTAGACGTGTGCGCGCCTTAACATCTCAAACATGTACAAAATCAAACCCATTTTACAGCTAATTATACAAGCAGCCATACTGTAACTTATAATCACCTACCAACTACAATATTAACGAACAATAAAACGGCTCATGTCACTCGATTTTATTCGGTTTTGCTATTTTTTAAAAAAAATATTTTTGTAGGGAGTATCCCTTTAAACTTTTAAAGTCGGCTAATTAACTAACAGCAGCGACCACACGGATTTAACGGCTAATGCGATTAATTGGATAATAATAAGTGTATTAATTTTGCAGCTAAAATATGCAAAAACACCAATTTTCGCAGTTATTTTTGATTATAATTTTTTTTTGACTTGACATATTACGAAGCAAGCTATACATTTTTACGTACGCTCGATTCCCGCCAGTTACAGCACAAATCCGAGCTTCTCGTCCTGCTTTGGGCCGGAGCGCGGAGGGAGATTGAGGTAAAGTTACATTATGTGATGGAAATAACGCCAGTATAAGCAGCATCTAAATGCACAAAGCCGACTGGCTAATGCTAACTAAGCTAGTTATCCATAACAGAGACGGGCTACGTCCCAAATCATGACCGTACTACGTAGTACTACGCATAGAAACATCCTACTGTTTTGACATACTTAGTAGTAAGCTAGTGCGCCGGCTCTGACGTCACCCGGGGTAACCAAGCCGCTTCCAAGATGTCGGCGAAAACTTGCAATATTTACCTTTCAAAATAAGAGTCCGTTGCATGTTCATGCATGTTGACCTATTAGATACTTGTGTATTATTTCCATAACATCTTATATATCTAAATAAAAATAATTATAAATGTATAATATTGCTGAAAATGTAGTACTAATGCCGTACATTATTGCGTTACTTATATATATATATATATATATTATATATATATATATATATATATATATATATATATATATATATATATATATATATATATATGTATATACACACATAATATATATATATATATATATATATATATATATATATATATATATATATATATATATATATATATATATATATATATATATATATATATATATATATATATATATATATATATATATATATATATACACACACATAAGAAAAATGACATGCATCAGAAACACACATGAGAAATGCAGTAAAATATACAGTATAGTTATTATCGTGTTTTGTATCATACATCAAACAACTAAATGCAAACGGTCATTTTTAAAAATCAGTCTAAATTAGAAATAAACTTCAACAGGCAAAAGCAAAGTACATAAGCATTGAATTTAAATTAAAAACAAAACAATAAATACCAGTGTTAAAAATGAAGGAGTCTGCAATGCTTTAAACAGCAAGAGTTCATATGTACGTTTAGTACTGTATCATTCTGGTCCCAAACTCCACCACAGAAAGTAGTTTAAATGGAAAAACAATGAGTTTTCACGTAATTATTTATGAAAAATGATCCGTTTCCTTTTAGATGAATCATTCAGCACCTTAAAAAGGAACTGCTCTATATTGTACATTGTATTGTAAAATGTTGTTTATTATGATTGCCAAATCCATTTTAGCAGTTTCTGATGCAGCATAAGTCTAGTCTAGAACAAAATCACACAAAAATGTAATGCAGGTCATGTGTGCAGGAGTCATGGGTTTCGTAAACTGGGAATAACTGCAATTCACAGCAACATCATTCTAGCAACAAATATTCATCATTTAAACTTTGTCAATGCCCAAAATCATATACAAAGTGTGTTAACGACTGAAAAGTATCAGGTGACAACTGCGTATAACAGAGTGCTTAACTGTCATAAATCGACTTATAAACGGATTAAGATTCAAACTTCTTTGAATTTTACTGGTGTTTTAATAACTAAGATTGAGTCAATCGCCAAAGTCATGGCGAAGACACAGAGCTCCGAGTGTAGAAATGGTGGAGTGTGAAAACTATAGTTTCCAGGAATCTGTTAAATAATTCTTAAAATGGAATATGACTTGGTGTTATTTGTGCTGAGATTGTAATACTGATAACAACCGACTTAAAACTCAGACGCAGGAAAAATGTCCACGACCATCAACAGAACCCAGAAACTCAGCAGTTTTACATGCAGTTCCCTGAAACCACTCTCACAGAGCAGCAGCTACAGCAAAAATCACCACTGAAAATAAGAAATAAATGATATTTATGCTCTTCTTCTGCTGTCTTATTAAATACATCATCAATCTGCTACATTCATCTAGGTTTTGTACAACACATTCCCTTTGTGTTTTTCCACCATGTCTCAGTTGTGCACTGTTAAATATACAGAGGGTCAGCTTTCAACCTTTTTAACCAAATATGTCATATTATAACTGATTCTGAACCTGCGCTTTCTCTTCCGCCGTATGAATGTGAGATACAATAAAAGGTACAAAGAGCAGAACATTTTGAGACAGAAACAGACAGAAATTCAAGATATTAAATAATCCATGTAGCATTAATTCATTCGTCACATTAAAACCAAAATCCAAAACTAAGAAATGTTCTTAACCCCAGATTTGTTTCCAAAACCAAAATGAAAAACATTAATAACGAGTCGTTTTTCCGATTTAGTGCTGAAATTAAATTTTTTAAAAATGTAAAACATTAATGTTCCATTTCAGTTTTTATCTTAATCGGATGTGAGCCAAGCATACAAAAAGATGAATGTTTTTTTTCCAAACACAAATGTGAAATCGGAAAATAACTTGTTCAGTTTTTATTCTGGTTTTTGGAAACGAAAAAAAAAAAATTTTAGTTCTAAGTTTTAATGTAAAAGAATGACAGATTTTAAGTCAGCCGGTGTGGAATGTAACAGTAAAGAAAGGCGTAGTTTCTTGGCGTTTGTGAGATGCTTCTTGTGTCCGTCGTAGTAAGAGAGTAATTGATTTGCAGTGGACAAGCTGAAAACTGCATTTCTAAGTTCAAATACGCATTTATTGTACCTTTAACGCTACTAGCTCAAAAGCAGAGGTTTGTGTTCAAAAGAAACGTTCAAAAGTCAAAGGGCGTCAGTTTGTTTGAAGGGCTTGGTTGTTAAAATCTGTTTTTTAGGTGTTGGTTTTTGATTTTAATGTGAAAAATAAAGGAATAAATCATGTATAGAATTTAAAATCACCACAAGCTCTCAGTGACGCTCTCATCTTTACGTCTGTAAAGGTTCTTAATCGTCCAGGACGTGGTTATCTTGATAGTAAAAAATCTTTGTGTTTGGCGAATTTAAGAGAGTGATTTTTGGGTCTTTATGAACACAGCACAGCACACAGTGCACCAGAACCACGTGTGAGCTCTGCATTTGACAGATCCGTGAAGTGGTCAGCGCCGGGGAGCAGTGCTTGGGGACGGTACCTTGCTCATGAGTCCCTCAGCGGTACCTTTACCGGTCTGGCACTTGAACCAGCAACCCTCTGATCACAGGGCCAACCTCCTTAACTGCTACACTACCAACTGCCAAATGTGTCTCTGTAATGCAGAGCTGGGCAATTCCGGTCCAAGAGAGCCAAAATCCAGCAGGTTTTCCATCATATTCGATCAGAACATTCACACCCAAGTCCTTAAGTAGATGCCTACCCCTACTCTAAACCTCCAAACTTAAGAATGTTTAAACACAAACCCTCAAGAGATTCACAATGAGCTTTGAAGGTACTATAAGTACTTTTTGAAGCCTTTTCGAAGAGAGCTGAAAACGTCCTCACAAACTCTCCAAAAGAGGTCAAGCTGTCTTGATTCATATAAAGACGAAGACGCATCAATTCGCTAAGAGCTTTGGAGTATCACAGAGGTCTTGGTTTTAATGTTGAAAACAAATTAAACGTTGTAAAATCAGCACAATGGTGCTTCAAGGTTCTAAGTGAAGCACTTCAAGGATGTGGTTCGCAGTCGTCCAGGTCGCGGTCGTCTTTGGATTCAAGCTCTCAAGAGTGACCTCGACCTGATGATGTATCACTAAGACGGATTAGTTCTCAAGAACTAGACTTTAGATCTTTCTTCTTCGCTTAAGAGCTTTGGAGTAATCAAGTCCGCTTAATCGAGCGTATCATTCATTCTTCAGATGAACCAAATCCTAAAAAACAAGTAATGATTTTAACAGCACCGGGTTTACCCTTCAAACAAACGATACCCGTTGAATGTCTAAGAACATAAACCAAAGGGAGTTTCACGATGAGCTTTGGGTTCTTAAAGGCACCATAAGAATTTTCATGATTTTTTTTAAACACCTTTGCTGAAATACTTTCCAGAACCTAAAAGAAGTGCAGCTCTGAGAACTGAAGCAGCCTTTTGGATGAGAGGTGAAGCCAGGTCATTCAGGTGTCTTCAATTCATTAACACACCCTGGACGGTTTTAAGAACCTAAAAGATGTCCGGCTGCCTTAGTTTCAAACTCAAGACCCCAGAAATATCTTTCGTCTTCAAGAACATGGATCCTTTTAAGAGGTGAAATATGTCTGAAGAAGCCAAAAGAAGCCGTCGATTCAAGCTCTCAACACCACCATATCCTGGAAGACTGACTCTACACCAATGCAGAGACAAGCATTTCACTAAGAGCTTTGGACAAAAGCTTTTTAAGCTTTGCATTTTCATTTTAACGTGAAAAACGAATGAACGAATGATACACCAACTTTAAAATCCAAAGCTCTTCGCAAAGTTTGCCACTTTACATCTGTGTAGGATCTCGGTCATCAGGACAGGTTGGTCAAACTGACTTCTTTTAGGTTTTTGAAAGCGTTTCAAAGGTGAGACGTTTTCATGGATGTTTTCAAGAAGAACCTAAAAGAAGTTCAGATGCCTTCGATTCAAGATCTCAAGACTACCATGTTCATCTATGGTAAAGCATTTTTAAGAACCTAAAGAAGTCTGACTGCCTGTGATCTGGCGATCTCAACACTTCAAGTCGTTTTCAGTAACATTCTCAAGAACCGACATCTTCAAAACCTAGAAGAGCTCTGTTGGGTTGTCTTGGATTTAAGCTCAAGACCATCGGCCCATACCAGTTGAAGGAAATGGCATGACAATGACCTCATTCCCACCAGGCGTCGAGGCGTCGTACCCGTACCCTCTGCTTGTAGTGGTACTCCTTCAGGTGCTCCTTAAGTGCGTGAGGGATGGGCAGGGCGGTGATGCCGTCGTAGGTGGTGCAGCTGCTGATGACTGCGCGGCAGATGTGCTGGAGGCTAAAGGGCTGGGTGCGGTGGATGGGTTGGGATAGCAGCGGCTCAAGAACATACAGGAGTTGGGGGTCCTTAGAAAGCCTCGAGGAGGCCGGGGACGCAGGGCGCGTGGAAGACGCTTGGGGTCAGGCACGCCGGTTGAAGCAGGATTCCACTGCTCGGCGCGGGCGTGGAGCGAGCGGCCGAAGCGCCGAAGCTGACCGGTATAAGAGGTAGTCTCTGGGCGAGTCGCTGCAGAGCAGGAAGGTGCCCTCCGGCTTACCCTCCAACAGTGTCTCGGCTTCGTAGCGGTCCATGACGCCCCAGTAGCACGGCAGGTTGGTGATCTCCAGCAGGTCGGGGACCAGGCAGTGGATGTAGTCAATCTGGGTGTGGACGCGGTGGTGGTGCTGGAGCTGCTGGCTGTCGTGGGCGCTTGCGGGACATTCTGCCTGGACCGGTGATCCTCTGGTGACGGAGCTGGGGGATGGAGAAGAGGAGTCTGAATCCGGATGGGATTCAGTGGAGAAGGAGGGAAGCGATCCCGAGGACGAGGCCACGGCTTCGTCCAGCGTGTCCAGGCAGCTTTGGAGGAGCAGCTGGTGCTGCTGTTGTTGCCTTTGCAGCATCTGCTGTTGCTGGAGCGTGGCCCGGTCGTCACCCGCCAACTCGTTCATGCCATGTGCCAGTTTGGGTCCCAGTTTGTACAGCGGGTTGATCTGTGCCGTCACCTCAAAGGTGTGTATCTGGGCGTTGGGAGGCGGTCCACACCCCAGCCTGAGCAGAGCCCGCCGCCCTCCTCGCGATCATCCTCGCTTCGACTACAGAGTTGGCACCAGCGATCAGTAGAGGGGTGGCAGCACAAGTGGAGGTGGCACCTGATTCCAGGACTGGTGCCTGGGAAATGGGTGCCGTATGCTGCTTGATTAAGTACCACTTTTGGGCCAGTTCTGAGCCAGCTGGAAATGGACAGCTGTCAAGCATCAGCTCACTTAAATGGATCTTCCTACGGGAGGAGCTCGTGGAGGGGGATGAGGAGACAACCTGCCCGGTGGCGCCGCTGTGTGTTTTGATGGGAAAACACTGTCCCACTGCGTCCTGGATCTTCTGCCTAAGAGTGCGACTTGCACCCGAGGGCTTGCCCACCGCCCACTGTCAACTGGTCGCCGTTCTGCAGAGACGTTCTGGCGGATACGCGTTCCGGAAAGAGAGATCCTGACG
Source organism: Distichodus sexfasciatus (assembly GCA_032718565.1). Lineage (NCBI taxonomy): Eukaryota > Metazoa > Chordata > Actinopteri > Characiformes > Distichodontidae > Distichodus > Distichodus sexfasciatus. Next base: position 16,024 of record JAVGVS010001004.1, read on the forward strand.
AGCCGAGAACTTGCCGCCAGCGCCGCTCATGAACCGGGGAGGACGGACTGCCGTTTCCGGAGTCGAGCGCAGAGAGGAAGTCTCCAGATCAGCCATCGCTGACCGGACGCTCGACCTCAGGTTGTGGTGCTGGTTCGGGTGACCCTTTCTCTTCCCCCTACCCCCTTTCCGCCTGCCCCCTTCCTGTCTCTCCTCCGAACGGCTCTGTCGCACCTTTGGCCGGGCACCTCGTTCTCTTTCTTTTCCTCGATCCCCTGCGTCTGCTGACATGGTTATCCAGTCTTTATAGGGTGTCCAAAATGGTTATTTGTTTAACAAAGATCAGTTCATCAGTTTTGGTAAGGAGTGCTCAATGGTCAACTTACAGTGCAAAACTTACATTCTCAATAAAGATTTGAGCTTGTGAACATGAAAAAGTAGATACAAGGTTCTAACTCCCCAAGACGTTCCGAGAGCCCCAAAACATCTGAAGAATCCCAAAACATTTTCAAATGAGCAAAACTGATGACGTCCCAAACTTTTTCAGTATGGCTGCCACTGCAATGACAAAGTCTCGGTTATCACTGAAGTCTCAGTTTGAGATGAGGTTTCCTTTGTCTAAAACAAAATAACAGAGAAATGAGATTACAAAATTAAGACATCACAATGCAAGGTAAATGAGACTTTGCCCCTGATATTTATTGTACTGAAGGCAGGTAGTGCTTGTGGCAGGCATGTCCAAAGTCAGAGATGGGATTTTATATGGCCTGTGCCTTCTGTCTTAAAATACATGGTGTTATTTTGTGGCAAAATTCTGAGCACGCAGTGGACAGTGCTCTTATCATACTTTTCTATGTGGTAGTATGCAGCTCAGGAAATAGCTTAACAACTCTCTACACACTAGGTAGTGCACATAGAGCGTCACACGCACTCTATTTGACTTGATACACCCCATAGGGCGGAAAGTGACTTTTTCTTAAGATACTGTGCACTAAACTCCACTCTGCTTTCACGCTTGCTTGATTTAACACACTGTGTTACAAATGTCAGAACTATGCCACTATTTCTGTGCCAAAATTAAGAGTGTGCAGTGGAACTTCGGCAAGGAAAACGTCTTCTTGTCTTTACACACTCAAATCTGCCTGCACTCGCGCTCGACTCTGCCTTCTTCATGTAACCGCATCGGCAGATGAAAAACATCGGATATCGGCATCAGCCAACATCATGCAACCCTACTTTTTTACCTGAGGAAGACAAATCAGGCTTATAAATTAAATACCAACAACAATGGACCTGTCCAGCCACCCCTACCCCTACTCTCTCTAATACAGTTTGAAACTGTGTTCATACCAGTGATTCCTCCACAATTAAAGGATTCTGAAAGCACAGTATCTGAGCAAATCTGGTTCCTCATCACAACTTCTACTGCTTTACACTGGGTGTGGACTGTCGTCGGTTCGAGTGCCAGTCATTATAATACCTTATGGCAAAATAGTCCTAGTAACATTTAATTAAATTTAGCACCTTAAAAGAATAGATTCTGGAAATTAAAATTTAAATCACTGAATCACGTATCATAGTTGCAAATTATAACGGTAATAAATTATTTCAACAATAGCATTATTTTGTTAATCATGAGACATTCGTTAGCTATTAATAATTCTAAAATTTATATTGAGGCAACCACAACTCAATTCTCCAGACACGGAGTCCGGCCGGAAAACGCTCAAAGAGGCGTTGATTCATTGTCATCGAATTTGGTCAGAGAGTAGCGCTTTATTTCCTCTTTCTATTATATATATATATATATATATATATATATATATATATATATATATATATATATATATATATATATATATATATATACACACACACACACACACACACACACACATTTTATATATATATATATATATATATATATATATATATATAGTATATATATATATATATATATATATATATATATATATATTATATTTATATATTGTGTTATGTGACGCATTCAGAACTGCCAGTTTCAACAAATGTTCTAATTCTACGTGTTATTTGTCTTCCGGTGAAAATGTGAGCAGCCGAGCCGGAGTTAGCCTGGAAGCTAACGCTGAAAACGAGCACAAAGAGCACAAAGCCCGCGTTAACCGCCTTCTTCAAACAATCAAACACGGGACATACTCAGTTAAAACGTGCTCACCTTTGCTGCCCAGAAATATGTTCTAGATGCGAAACGGTGATAAAAAGCGATAGCGTTTAAAGCACTTCCATTACTTTTTGTGCTATTGTGTTTGGTTGCGAGCTCCCGCATACCGAGTGCTGCGGTGACACACCGGACAGCGCCGCTTGTTGCCCTGGAGGACTCGGTGTTACAGCGTAAGATGACGAAACACAACTGTAGACGTGAATTCACGGATTTTTATTTATTTATTTATTTGTACGTTTATTTACTTTTGTGTTTATTGCATGATGTTTGACGAATGGTACTGAGCACCTTGCTTTGGACATTGCACGTTCTGAGAAGTTTAAGACATTTTAGAGATGCAGAAATGATTAAATTTCGAATGAATTTAAATACTCTGCGATTAAATTAGTTTGTCAAAAAAAAATTACAATCGTACAGTGTTAAAAATCTGTTTTTATTGTCTTGTATTAAGTGCATTTGTAAACTACAATGTAATTCTTACTTGAATGCGATCTGTAGATGCAATTAACATTACAGCAGAACAACTTTAAAGCAAAACATATTGTACGACATTTTTGTATAAAATAAATTACATATCGTACATATATAAAATAAATAAACGCCTTGTTCTAAACATGGTTGTTATAGTTAGTAACGGCGAAAGGCTGAGGTGGCAGCATCGTGCACATCATGTTAAAACCGACCGCATGACGCTGCCGAGGAACACGTCGTATTGTTTTGATTTAGCGCGTAGCAGCTAGCTGCGTAAAGTTAGCAGGTTAAGTGGCGGTCGTGAGCGCGTTAACGGAGATTTTAGCTTCAGACCGTAGCCGTTACCGAGCTGCTCCGCGGCGTTAGGGGCGAAAATCAGAGGCTTTGTTTGGTTTGTGTAGCGAGGCGACCGGCCAAGGAGCTATCGTCTTCGGTTTACTGGGAGGCTAACGAAGCTAACATGGTGACAAGTTGCGGAGAAGAAGTTCGTCTGGTGGCTTTAGCGACGATTTCCTAAAAATACTGGCTGCAGCCTTTGTCTTAAAAAACACGCAGCGAGTTTACTTGATAAAGAGGCCAAAGCAGCACTTTTTGCAGACTCATAAACGGTGAGTTATTTAATCATAACAGTCATTACCACATTAATAATTCAAAAACAATGTCGCTTTCCGATCGTTTTTATTGCGTGTCGTTTGCAGAATGTTACTGAGCGCCTTGCTTTGGGCATTGTACTTTCATGGTAGTTTAAGGCGTTGTGGAGGCAGAAATAATTTTCATTCATGTGAATCAAAGTAATGTGCAATTAAAAAAACTTACAAATTACAACTGTGCTAGGATTCGTGGATTCAACGTTTTCTTCCACTGTCATGTAAAAGTGCACTTGTAAAACTACAACTAATTCCACTTGAATGCGATCTGTACAGAACATTAACATTACAGCGGAACAACTTTAAAACAAAACAATTGAAATGTAATGTTTTTTTAAAACGTTTGCACCAAGTGCATGGATCACTAATAAAACTAATTCTGTGCTGCAGAAGTGCTACTATTCTTGTCACCCGAAACATTTATTTCCAATACAGTGGTACCTTTTTGCAGGGAATTCATGAAAAAATGCAAAATTATGTGCTGATTGTTTTGAGCCCAAAGCTTTAGCTAAATCTTCTCTTTCATTCTGCTCTGCAGGACTCAGGATGGTGTGTGAACTGCTGCTCTCCTCCGTGTGGCTTCTGTTTGTCGTGTTCTGGGTGGAGACCATCAGCGTCTGGCTGTTCCTCTGTCTGTTTTATCAGGACAGGGCCTTCTACCATTGGGGTGATGGGTCGGTGTCTGCTGTTATTTTAATTAATTCACTGTGTGACTTGCAAGTAGAACATCTAAGTGAAAATACTTGTGGTGAAATAACTAATTGGAATAATATGAGTTCTGTTCATAAGTATGCAGTCATGTAAACAGAGTGCATATAAATGGTTTGCGTGGTTTCTTTAACAGGGTGTTTGCTGATGATCCTAGTCAAATGTTGTACATGCTGAGCAGGTATTTATATTGCTATTATTTAACACACATACTGTAAAACTGTTGAATTCAGTACAAGTAATTCATGTTTTTATTGTTAAAGTAATTTAAGTAAATAAAGTATTTAAAATGATTTAATATAGTGCACCTTGCTGCGATCTTTTCAAACTTATTTAAGAAGTTAGCCAATTCAGCAAAGTTTGTATTATCAAATCTACTTTGAAACAATTAACTTCAGTTTTGAAGTTTTTGTTGAGCGTTAAGTCTTAAATGTTACGTTTACATACCAGTACATTTTGATGCATAACCTGTATTTCACTATATTTCCTAGCATTGGGGTATGTTCTTCCCATGACATTTACTTTACAACATTTAGCAATTGCTCATTCCAGAGCAACTTCCATTCCCTTCCATTTCAGAGACAGTCTCTCTGCAGCACTTTAGGGTTGAGGGTCTTGCTCAGGGACCTAATGGTGGTTGTAGTGCTGGGGGTAAGATCTAAGTGCACAACCTCTTGTTCCGGAGGCAAATCTCCTAACCACAAGACCACCACCACTACAACCATAACCAGTTCCAAATCGGTCAATTTGGAAACTAACACGAAGCAATGTTCTTTCAGAGTGGAGCGCTCTGGTCACAGCCAGACCTGAGCCCGGCGTTATGACCAGCTGGGAACGCCCACATCAGACCGGCACGTTAGAGAAGTGGAGAGCTGGGAGCGATTTGGGGGAATATAAGTTTCCCGTCTACTTGTGCCATCTTTCCACAAGCTGCATTCAGCCTGACGTGTCTCAACAGTGGCCTTCAGTGGAGCATGGAGAGCTGAAGCCGAGCTTGTGGACATTTCCGGAAGCAATGCCGATGAAAAATAGGAATTCTGCCAATGTTTCTGGGTTTTAATGGGTTTTGCTAAAATGGGGGGATGTTGTGTTCGCCATCTCAATCTTTCAACTTGTTTCTGCCGGTAGATTTAAAAAGCCAGAGCCGCCACAAGATGTTATTCTTTTCATGCATTCACATTAAGGTTGGATTGAAATAATTCATATATTGTTCTGCCAGTCTGATGTCAATTCCGTTTTAGTTAGCGTGAATTCTAATGATTAAAAAGAGGAAATTTACCTACAGTTTAGAAACCCCATTATAGTTGATGGTACTTTATGTGAAATGATTTGAGCCAGATTGTCTGACATTTCTCTGCTGATCTCTTTCAAATGGAGCCTTAAATAGGAGATAAAAATAATTTGATTTATGAAAGCTTTTAACCAAACACTACTGTTGCTATGCTTGGAAATGTAGTTTGTTGCCGGTGTAAGTGTTTGTGTGTGAGTAGCTGAGATGTTGCAATAAATATCTGGGATTTTGTTCAAAGCTGTATGTCTTGGCCTTTAAGAAGAGCCGCTGGCCATTTTGTTGAGCAGCATTGACAGATGTTTGAATGTTCTTTACTGCCAAACAATAACATTTGTATAGATCAGATGTCTATATGAAATAATGGACTTTTGTTGGTTGTTTTAGAATTCCAACATTAGATGAATACTTTGTTTTGGACTAAAACAAAAGAGCAAGGCTTTACCAAGTGGCATCTCGTCTTTTACGTAAAGTGTATCTGTACGTCAAACTTTTTTTAATGCAGAACTTGGTCAAATATGTGATTTAATCTGAATTTCATTCTGAATTGTATTGTTTTTGATATTGTCTTGATGTAACTTACAAGATGTGAGTTCATTTATATTTGTTATAGCTGACTTTTTTTTGTCAATCAGTTTGTCTTTTTGGTCATTTTCTTTTTTTGCTATCAATAAACAAATATATTTGACAAAAAGTTCACTATAGGGTGTGTTCAGTCTGTTTTCATGTGCACTGCCTAGAGAGTGTTATGTAGAGAGAGCCAGTTACATTAAAGTCCTCAGATAAAACTATATCATCCATATCAACATTAAAACACAAAAATGTTTGATGATATTACCAGATGACAATCAAATCCTTTTTTCAGGAGAAACTGAATTGAGATTTTTAAATTGATTTGGATTATTTAAAAACACAGTGTAATGTTACATGACATACAGGTGACACAAAACAAGGAATTTAAGCCCCAACATTAATTATGTTGAGGTAAAAGTCATAGTATTTCACCATACTATATTTCTCTAATTGTTTTGTACAAACTCTTCATTCATAGGGTTGCCATGTAGGTCTGACCAAAAACCGGTTCATTTCCCCAACCTGACCAAGCTAGAGAGTGTTTTCCCGACAGACCAGTCACAAAAAGAAGGACAACTCATACACCTTTGTAAATCTGTATATCTCAACCCTATGGGGCTTAATACTTGACTTTTCTAGATAAACACTGACATTTATAACCATCCAGGAAAAGATCTCTGGTTAATGTTTTAATTGTTATCTGGCATTCACCTGCTATTCTCCTTGATCATTGAATCAATGGTTCGATGTACACAGTGTTGTGGAGTAACGGAATACATGTACCGGCGTTACGTATTTAGAATACAAAATATGAGTAACTGTATTCCGTTACAGTTAGCGTTTAAATAGGTGGTACTCAGGAATAAAGTTACTTTGTTGAAATAAATGGATTACACGGCGGTCTTTTCCTTTGCTCTTCATATGTTAGGGCTATCCCCCATCCCCTCTCTGTCCCCCTCTCTGTCCCCCTCTCATCCCCCCTGTCCCTCTATCCCCCCTCTGTCCCTCTCTATCCCCCTCATCTCCCCTCTCATCCCTCTGTCCCCTCTCTATCCCCTCTGTCCCCTCTATCCCCCCCTCTATCCCCCCTCTCTCTATCCCCCCATCCTCTCTATCCCCTCTCTGTCCCCTCTCTATCCCCTCTCTCATTTTGGTAATTCCACGCATTACAGGTGTCACTTAAACAAACACGCAATAAGAGGCTCTGATGTAAGCGTCCTGTTAATGTTGGTGGTCAGTTACACGATGGACCCGGAGCAGCACAACAGAGCCAGCAGTGCCCGGGCAGGAATGCATTTCTTACTCGCAAATTTCCTCTTTCTCCTCTACCTGCAGTAAATATATTGTCTGTTCAGGGAGATTTGGGCTTAACTATGGAAGCCCGTAGAGGACGTACAGTACTTATTATTTCCTTTTCGTTTTCTCGAGATCACGACTTATTTTCTCGTGATCACGACATAACCAAAGACGTTTTCTCATGATCACGACTTATTTTTCTCTTTTTTCGACTTTTTTTTTTTCACCTGATCTCTTCATAACCTTCTTCTCTTCACTCTCCCGGGATCTATGGGACAGGTTTAATATTATCATAATGGAATAACGCATCAGGTTTTACTTTGATCATGGACTGTCCCAAGATGAAATAACTTTTTGTCTGTCGGTACTAGATAATTACAATATTAGTGTTCGTCATTTGAGAAGAAGACTCAGACATCAGGTGAAAAACGGCTTTGGTTATGTCGTGATCACGAGAAAAATAAGTCGTGATCACGAGAAAACGAAAAGGGAAAAATAAATACTGTACGTCCTCTACGGACTTCCGTACTTAACAGCCAATTAGTAGAGAAAAACAATCAAGAATTTGCAGGATGTGATTGCTACATTCATGCAGTTGTAAAAAGCATGACAGTATATTAAGTAATCCAAAGTATTCACAATACGTTACTCACATTGAGTAACTTAACGGAATACGTTACAAACTACATTTTGGGGCATGTATTCTGTAATCTGTAGTGGAATACATTTTAAAAGTAACCTTCCCAACACTGTACAGTAGATCAACGTATCCTAGGGAGTAGGGAGCATCTAGGACTCGACCAAGTGCACTACACGAAGTGGGGCTTGGAGTGCTTTATGTCGTAGCATCGTGATGATGGCGCTGCTGAATTAGCAACACTGAAAACAAGACGGCGGATAAGAGCTATTTAAGCGAACATTTTGGAGTTTATGTTAAAGGTGTTCATACTGAAGCGAGGCTCCGTTTCGGGGAGAAGTGGACGTTAAACGGGGCAGCGGTCAGTTCGGATGAGGAATGGCTCCCACCATACAGACTCAGGCGCAGCGCGAGGACGGACACCGGTGAGCGTTAGCGTTAGCTTTAGCACCGTGGCTAATTAGCACAACATGATAGCATGCTTTACTAGCCGGATAAACACGGATATTTATAACTCCATGGTCGATGAGAATATTTCTGGGTAATATTTTAATGGTTAACTTGGATTGACTTGATATTCACTAATCAGTAGTTGAGTTTGAACGAGTTTTTGTTGGCTGTGTAGCTCTTAGTGCTAATGGAAACGCGTGTCGTACTGTTTAGCTTAAAGGAGACGCTCGCAGCGAGCTGCTAACGTTGCTAATAGCCAATGAAGGCTAACGGAGACATTTTAGCATTACTCCAAAGTGCTTGTACTTGATTTAGTGCAAAAAATCCACTTTTAGTGCAGGGCTCCCACTTTTAGCCAAATTGACGGCTAATAGATGTTTGCACGTTAAGAAGTGTGGTGTTATCTAACTTTTGAGGCAAAACACAACTTGCAAATTTGAGCTTTACGAAATTGTGATTTATTTGCCTACATCTCAAGCAGAAATGAAGATCCCTGACTGTGGAGTTATACATATGTGTTTACCGAGCTAGTGAAGTACTCTAATAATAAGCTAACTTAATATCAGAAGCAAATTAGCACTATGAATACTTGTTTTAATGTAACTTGAGCATTACATACATACAGTAGCTTAGTTACACAAGTGCAAGAAACTAAATTTGAGGAACAAAAAATGTTTAAAAGTTTAAAGTTCATTGATTGCTTGAGATCATGTTGTTTGGACTGTTAATACAATGTGAATGAGACAAAATGTTGTTCTTCATTTTCTACACAGGACCTCTTCGCACAGAACTGTTCCCGAAAGGTACAGTGACTAACGTCTCCTTAGACGACACTTAAACAATATAAAGAAGCAATATTTTTTTAAGAGTAGATCAGATTTATGTAGATTTTCTGCTCCTCTTCTGTAGGTCGGGTGTGGTGTGCCGGGTGAAATACTGCAACAGTCTGCCGGACATCCCGTTTGACCCCAAATTCATCACCTACCCCTTTGACCAGCACAGGTACCCAAGCCTATGGGAAACACACTCAGCTTTATGAGGAAAAGCCTTGAATAGGGTGCAGAAGTAGATCAAAATCAAACCTAATAAACACACTGAAACTCTTAGCGGCGCAGTTGGTAGTGTAACGGTGAGGGAGTTGACCCTGTGATTGGAAGATCGTCGGTTCAAACGGAGTTGATATCTAAATATCAATATAAGTGTGGTATTGTAGTGTGATGATAGATGTCCAAAAACATAAATACTCTAACAGCAGGTTGAGTTTGTGTGTGTTGTTAAAACTGAAGTGAGCTGGTTTCTGGGAGCTGGTTGTTATGAACATGGTTTTTGCTGTGCTCCAGGTTTGTGCAGTACAAGGCCACGTCTCTGGAAAAGCAGCACAAACATGAACTCCTTACAGAGCCGGATTTGGGAGTTACCATCGACCTCATCAACCCCGACACCTACCGCATCGACCCTAGCGGTGAGGCTACCCACTCTCTTTCACTGACTAGAATCACTACAAAAGATGTGAATATTAATGATTAAATGAGTTTTCTGGAGGGGCGATAATGTCACAGCTGGAGCTGGCCAATTAATCAAAACTAGCATTCAGAACCTCTAGTCAACAAAATCTTACCTACAGCAGTTATTTAGATTTAGATTATTTAGATTTTTTTTAAATGTAGTGTGGTGTCCCCTAAAAATAGAGATCGACTGATCTTGGGTTACCGATATCGATACCGGTTGAAAATCTCCAGAAAATCTCTGTCAAAATTTTGAATTGTACAAATACCAACCTCAGCTATAACTTGATTGGATACTATTTGTGTGACATAACCAATCAGAGACTTTTGTGGGCGGAGCATTATTGAAGCAGTGAATCGAGAAGAGACGGCAGTGGAGCCACAGTAGCGCACCTTGTATTTACTTAATATCTGTGATGGTCAAAATGAAACACCGGTACCGATAATCAACAAAATGACTAATATCACCCCCAATAATCTGTCGACCCTTACTAAAAAAACATACAAGTGTCTGTGTGTTTTGTCACATGACTCTGCCCCCTTCGATCTGCCACTACATCTGTGTGTGTTTCCTTCAGTTATTTTAACATCACAAAGATACTCAATATACCAGCTTTAATAGTTGAGCAGATTTACAGTACAAACCTTGTTAGTGAAATGAGGACAACAACTGAAGACAAAAAGATTTCATTAATCATATTTGAGGTAAAACGTTCAGTTAATTGTAACTAGTCTGGAGTTGTATAGGCCACTGAAATAATTAATGCTCTTTTAGTAATCTGGCCTTTGTTACAAATTCAATCCAGTTAGAGAGTACAAAAAGGAAAAAAGACCTATTCATGTGTGTTTTCATTTCCAGTTCTGCTGGACCCTGCGGACGAGAAGCTCCTGGAAGAGGAAATCCAGGCTCCTTCCAGTTCCAAAAGGTGAGGAACTTGATAGTGCTGCAGTAGAACAAGTTTATTAGTGTTCTGCTGATACTGATTTCCACAGTTTAGTGTTTTTGGAAAAACATTTCAAAGCAGCTCCTGTGCCACTGTTTCTAGCTTGTGATTCATAGCTTGTACTGTACTCTAGTGTACTATACAGGTAGCCCCCGACTTACATTGGGCAGATGTGTTCCCATGACTCCATTGTAACTTGAAAATATCATAAGTGGAGACAGGGCTACCAGCAGGAGACATACTTGTGTGTTTGGAAGACATGCTTTTTTCACTAAAGTTGGGGTTAGAGACTCCAAAAACACAGAGACAACTGAACTCTGTTGACTGCTGGCGAGAGTGAGACATCTCACAAGGCCAGCAGCGTCTCAACGTATCGTACTGCTGCATTTGCCTGCCGCAAAAAATGTAAAACATTTTACGGTTTTGTTGTATCGCTATTGTCATCATAAGATTAAAAAAAATCATAAGTTGAACCATCGTAACCCGTTGACCATCTGTATTCCAATTTCTGTTCCAGCTGATATTTCATATTCCAGTTGATAAGTGTGCCAGGCCTAATTTCTGATTTGTAGTAGCTGAACAGTTGCACAAGTGTAAATATAATTGATGCTGATGTTTAGGTGTGTTTGTTACTGATTGTCTCTGTGTGTAGGTCCCAGCAGCATGCTAAAGTTGTCCCGTGGATGAGGAAGACGGAGTACATCTCCACAGAGTTCAACAGATACGGAGTGTCCAATGACAAAGTGGAGGTCAAGTAAGTCCCGCTGATTAGTCTCTCACACACGCACGCACACACAGCTGTCCAAAACCTACAAAAAAATCTCCACTGTTCTGTGTGTGTGTAGGATTGGTGTGTCGGTGAAGCAGCAGTTCACAGAGGAGGAGATCTACAAGGACAGAGACAGTCAGATTGCTGCTATTGAGAAGACCTTCGAGGACGCTCAGAAACCTGTAAGTGCAGATCATCTTGTGCTCCTTTTTAAAATTTAAGCCAATAATGAATTTTAAAAAAACCTATATTTCAATGAAATGAAAATGTTCATGATCAAACATTCTCAGAAGTCATCAGATACTAAAAGATGTTAAAGTTTTGTTTAGGAATATTTGCAGGTTTAATCTTTGTTGCCTGTTATTACAGCATTATTATACTGGTTGTCACTTTCCTTAATTAGTACATATTCAGTATCAACCCTGAAAAACAACATATCACTTAATCCTTTACTTTAAACGACATTTTCTTCATGTGGGCTCAGCATTTGATCCATCCATGAAGGAGCAGAGGGAAGCTTTTTGGAGTTCCTTTAGCTGTACCAGTCCAGGACCTGAACCAGCGACCCTCCAGTCGCGCGGTCAACTCCCTAACCGTTACACCAGCCCCTGCCCCTTGTTGCCAAGAAGAGTAAGTGTTTTTGTGAGTGAATTAATTTTGGTCTTTGCCTTTTCCTCTCCAGATAACACAGCATTACAGCAAGCCCAGAGTCACACCTGTGGAGGTTCTACCTGTCTTCCCCGACTTTAAGGTGATCTACCTCCCTCCCCCTCTGCTGTCTCTTCCTTCTCCCTTCCTATTGGTCAGTTTAGGGTCACTTGTTGATGTAGAGGCTGCATTTAAACTATTACAAAAACGCCATGTTAATTCTCTTCGTAACTGGATTGTTTTGTTCCTCGTAAAACTACTAATAAGTAGAGACACACTGATCCAACTTTTTCAGTTCCGATTAGCAACTGGCACGGCGCGCGTTATCGAAGAGTGAGCTGTTTTTGGAATATTAATACTTATTGTCTCTCTCACCCCTCATTTTTCGGTTCTGCCCCGCTGTAGATGTGGATAAACCCTTGTGCCCAAGTCATCTTCGACTCCGACCCGGCTCCCAAAGAGGTGTCAGGCTCCGTCTCCGTGGAGATGATGTCTCAGGCCATGATCAGGTGTGTGTGTTTCACTTCACCATTAAAGGTGCCTATGAGCAAGCTAGATAAATAGCTCCAGTTTGCTGGTGAGTGAGGTGGTGGTTGTAACTGCTGCTGGTGTGTGTTATAGAGGCATGATGGACGAGGAGGGGAACCAGTTTGTGGCGTACTTCCTGCCTAATGAAGACACGCTGCGTAAGAGGAAGAGGGATGTGGAGGAGGAGCTGGACTACATGCCTGATGAACTGTACGCTCACATCACTCCCTTTACGTTACTCTCAACCCTCTCTCTCTCTTGTTCCCTCACTACTGTTCTGCCTCTCTCATTCTCTCTCTCTCTTTCTTACTCCTTCTCTCCTTGTTTTCTCTCTCTCTGCATCTCTTCATCTCACTCTCACTCATTCTCTCACTTTCTCCCTCTTTCCCATTCTCTCTATCTTTCACTCGTTTGTTTTCCCACTCGTTCTCTTTCACTATCTCTCTCCGTCTCATCATCATCATCTCTCATTCTCTCTGTCATTGATGTTCTCTCCCTGTCTGTCTGTCTGTGTGCAGGTATGACTATAAGATAGCGAGGGAGTATAACTGGAATGTGAAGAACAAGGCGAGTAAGGGTTATGAGGAGAACTACTTCTTCATCTTCCGTGATGGAGACGGTGTTTACTACAACGAGCTGGAGACCAGGTGTGTTACTCCTCATCATGCTGCTGTGCTCTCCTTCTCTCTCTCATGCTACTCATCAGCTCAGCGCTGGGCTTTCTTCATCTCTAAGAATTCATCATTTCTCACTAAACCCGTGTGCGTTTTCAGAGTGCGGTTGAGTAAGAGGAGAGCGAAGGCCGGAGCTCAGTCCACTACAAACGCTGTGCTGGTCTGCAGACACCGAGACATGAACGAGAAGGAGCTGGAAGCACAGGTTGGAAGAACTCACACTAAAGCACTGTTTTGCATATTTACTAGACGTGTTTGCTATTTACTTAGGTGTTTTCATATTAAAAGTGGGACTTACTTCATGATCAGCGTTTTCATTTTGGATTGAGGCTATGGGATGGTTGAGGAGTGAATCCATGTATCGATTGTTACATCCCTAATATTTACACACACCTTTTTAATGAGCGTCGAGGTGTGTGCACATTTCGTAGTAACCCCAAACTGTACAAGTGAATCATCGTGTGTGCGTGTGCGTGTCTTGCAGGAGGCCCGCAAGGCTCAGCTGGAGAATCACGAGCCCGAGGATGAGGAGGAAGACGTTGACATTGACAAGGACTTGCAGGACTCTGGTAACATAGCACGCACTTCCCTTTTTGCCAAAAGTACATGGAAATAAATATTTTCATTTTGTTAAGTTTATTCTGCATGTAAATTGGATTTTAGCAGTGGTTTGGAGTCGGGTCAGTGACACGACATGCATATTTTTATCAGGTGGTGCGAGCAGCTAAAAGGTTCATTTAAACCGTAAAATAGTAGTTTATAATGAACAAATGGTTGATAACTATGATATGAATAGCTGCTTTCCTGAATGCATTAATTTTTTTTTATAACAATTTTTCTGCCAAAAATGTCACTAAGAATAATCAGGAGGAAAAAAGATATATATATATATATTTTACTAATAGTTGGTTGCACAACCTGACATTTTGGTGGTGATGTTAAAAATACAGCAGAAACTGTTTAACTAATGAGACTTGTTTAAACACATTGTTCCAAACTCAACAATATGGATGACACCCATTTAAAACATAAAAATAATTAAAATAATTAAATTATTAGCCAGTTGCAGTTATGGAAGAAGCTGTTTTATCTTCACTGAATTGACACTATCAGTCAGACATTTTTGCACTCCACAGGTTTTCAACTAATTTCCTAAACTGCAGATTAAAAAAATTCTGTTTAATTATTTTTGGAATGGTGTTGAGCAAACGACTATACAGCAGCGTGAGAGCGCCCTGTAAACGCACTTCCTTTGTCTCGGTTCAGGTGACGATAAGGAGAAAGGCAGCGGCAGCGAGAACTCTGAGAGCGAGTCGGAGCGAGACGAGGAAGAGCGGCAGGACGAGGAGGAGGAAGAGGAGGAGGAGGCCGGCGGTAGCGCCAGACGGAGGGAGAGAAAGGGCAGCGGCAGCGAGAGTGGCGAGGACAGACAGGCGCGAGACGAGGAGGAGATCTTCGGCAGCGACGATGACAGTGACGGGGAGGGAGACAAGCGTAGCGAGGACGATGAGGAAGAGGACGAGGAGGAGGAGGAGCGAGGGAGGAGGAGCGCTAGCGACTCCCCGGCACACAGCAGCAGCGCTCACTCGGACGCCGAACAGCACAGCGCTAGCGAGGCCGGATCCGACTCCAGCGACGCCAGCGACAGCGAGTGAGGACGCTGAGACCTCCTGCTGCACAAAACTTATTTGCTTTTTGATTTTTCACCTCAAATGTTATGTTTTTATCACAAAACCATAAACTAGTGCATCCTAAAAATAAGAGTATTCTGGAAAAATATCCTTGGTTTCATAATACTGCCATCTTTCACAATATTCCAATATTTTGACATGCACTAGTTTCTGTCCTAAATCACGAAAGACTCACTGAAAACTTATGACATTTCCACAATGTTCTAGTTATTTTAAGATACATTAGTGTCTGTCCTAAACCAGAACAAATGCCATGATTTCTGTAGACGTATGTTTAAAGTCTGAGCACTTCACCCACATCAAGTAAAAATCTGTATTGAGAGAAACTCCTGCTCTACATTTCTGTTTCATAAGCAAAGCAGCGAGGCTTGAACTACTCTTACATTTGGTAGAGAAGCTGTGAAATCTTGAGAACAACGCTGGGACAGAAATACATACAGGCTGATAAGGCATAAAAGCAAATTCTTTTGACATCACCAATAAGCATTTAGTTTTGCTTCAGACTGTTGCTGTTATTTTAGGTAATAAAAATGTTGGTGTGAGTTCTGGACCATTCAGAGGTGAAGCATCTGTACGTGTAATGATTGTTTGGAGCTGGTTCTTTGTCTCTTTATGAAGGGTGTTTATCTCACAGTTTGTAGAAGATAATAATCTGAACTGTGGATTTTTTCCCTTTTTTATGACTTGTAGAAATTAACTTCCAAATCAGTGAGTTTGCTGTAAATAAAAACAATCCCGTGTTTTTCATAAGCTTTTTGTTCGTTACTAGTGTATTAAATCATGTTTAGTAAAATCTGTGTGACTCATTCACCAGTTTCCTTTTTCCTTAAATTTGTTCTTAGAGTCTGTGTTGAGTTCATGATGTGATCTAAAAAGTTCTTTCCTATAATAAAGTTTACATAATGTTCAGTATTTTACATTTAAATATGATTCATGTTTAAACAGTATATAACAGCTGACTTGTTAAACAACAATTATAAGCTGTTTTGCAATAAGATTGCTGTTTCCTAAGAACAAACCCTACATGAGTGAACACTGGCAAATTTCAGCATCTCGGTAAAAGCTCCATCCTGGTTTAAGAACAAATTTCTCATGAACGCATGGTGAATGACCCCCAATACTTTGGTTTGAGGAAACATAGGTATGTAGTTTGAAATACCAAGATAAACTAGAGAGGCATTTCCACAAGGAAATGCAAAGGTGATTGCTCTCTTGCAGCAAGACTGGCGAGGTGGTTGCTTAGTTGGTTGCTAGGGTGTTGCTAGGTGTTGCTAAAGAAAGAAAGAAAGAGGGATGATGGAAGACGAGTGCGGGTCAAGCTGGTGGTCACGAGCTGAATCTTAGCCCAATGGGCTCGTTTCTTGAACACGGATTAAGCCTAAAGGTTAATAAGTTCAACATTCATTTAACATTCAAAATACAAATCCATCACACTCCTAAACCACGTGACCTGATGACGTCAAAGCAAGTGTGCAGCATAGACTACTGTCCTACATAAGGTCACAAGGCTTGATTTTTGAAAATTATCATTTGTACTTTGTTAAATATTAGAAAAACTATAAAAATGCATATAAATAGAGACTATTGTCCTACATGTCACAGTTATTAAAATTACTTTTATTCCTTTTGCACATTTTCATATTTTAACAGTATTACTTGCTAATTAAGATATTTTTTCTCAGAAATTACCTGAACTCATGATGTCAAACCACCTGTGTATCAGAGACTAATCATCTTCACAAGTATTTTTTTTTATTCCGCAAGTAATTTATTTACAATAAAAAAATAATGTGTACATTGCATGTTATAATGCATGCATGCATGTTTAAGGTATTTTAAGTATTTTAAAAAGTACAAATGATAATTTTGAAAATCAAGCCTTGTGACATTATGTAGGACAGTAGTCTATGCTGTACACTTGCGTTGATGTCATCAGGTCACGTGGTTTAGGAGTGTGACGGATTTGTATTTTGAATGTTAAATGCATGTTGAATATCAAACTAACTTATCAAGCGTTTAAGACTAGTCTTGGACTAAGAAGCAGTACCAATGGAGATTTACTATTCAAACTCAAAGCTGTTCTCGGGTTAGGCCTAATCTTCGACTGGGAAATTGGTCTAGTAAGTTTAGGAAGCTGAAGAACTAGAGAACAGTAAATCTTAAACGATATGAATTCAACAATCAGGTGTTTTCTACCTGCACTGAAATACTGACGTCAACAAGGTCATCTTTAACATTCCTTATCTTCATATAAACGTGCTGATGTAAAAAGCAGCCGAGCTGATCAGTTATGAAACAAACTTTAATATTGGCTCTTTACAGAGCAGAAGACCATGCATGTGATCACATTCTGCTTCATAAGCATCTTCACACAGATTCGAGGTGAGATTTCTCTTGATGTTTCTGGATGAGAGTGACGAGTGAGGGCTGCTCCTGGATCATCTGGAACGCGAGCTCAGCGGAATAAAGCCAGCTTCTCCTTCAGCCAGTCCTCCGTCATGTCGTCCGGGTTCCGGATCTCAAACACCTGCGGCAGCACAGAAGAGCAGCGGGAATGTTTATATCAGGAATATATTTTATTCCTGATGTAATAATAAGTGCTAATGTTAATAATATCATATTAGTATTAATAAATAATAAGTGCTTTCAATATAACCCAGAGCCTACAGGATTTCTCAACGCTGTGATCACAACTACTAACACAAGTTCAGCCAGTCCCTAGAATTCATTACTACTGTGCAATTTTCATCAATTACAGCAACTTTCCCGCAGTTTTTGACCAATTATTGTACTTTCCTGCAAAACCTCGAGCCATACGCCAGCGAACTCACGTCTTTGTTAGGTTTAGAAGACGCGGGAAACGGCCCGCATTTACCTTCAAGAATAACTAAATTATTAATGTTTAATAACAGTAATAGTGCTTTTGTTCCCTTCATTTTAATTTATTGTTAAAAAAAATTATAAACGGGTACAAAATCACACATTTTCCCGCAACTTGCTCCTGCAACTTTATTGCAACAAAGCACCAAAAAAAAAAAACTTTCATTACAATTTTTTAGTAAAGCTGCTGCAAAATCATTTAGGCATTTTAGGCTGCAACAATCTCGAAAAAGGCCCTTGAAATCCTGAAGGGTCTGAAAGCCGGCCCAAAAAACAACAACAAAAAAAAGGGTCATAGCTTATTCTGACTTTAATCTCACAAT
This sequence comes from Distichodus sexfasciatus, assembly GCA_032718565.1. Lineage (NCBI taxonomy): Eukaryota > Metazoa > Chordata > Actinopteri > Characiformes > Distichodontidae > Distichodus > Distichodus sexfasciatus. The sequence goes on from JAVGVS010001004.1 coordinate 34,238, forward strand.
TCTGACTTTAATCTCACAATTCTGACTTTTTTTTCTCACAATTCTGACTTTAATCTCACAATTCTGACTTTAATCTCACAATTCTGACTTTTTTTTCTCACAATTCTGACTTTAATCTCACAATTCTGACTTTTTTCTCACAATTCTGACTTTTTCTGACAATTCTGACTTTAATCTCACAATTCTGACCTTTTTCTCACAATTCTGACTTTTTTTCTTTTTTCTCACATTTAATCTCAAAAGAAAAAAGTCAGAATTGTGAGATTAAAGTCAGAATTGTGACTTTATTCTCAGAATAAGCTATGACCCTTTTTTGTTTTTAGTGGCCCTAATCCTCTTCCGTACAAACCCCTTGTCTTAAGTGCTGTTAAATTCGTTTTTCTGCAAAATTCCATAAATAAAACAGTTATTTTGTGAAAACAAGAGGCTCAAAATTCATTTACATCACACTGCAGTCTGGCAGAATGTAGGTGCGCAGCTACTGAAAATTCTAGTTCAATGATATCTTGGATTGCTTAATCATTCTATTTTACACTACTTGTGCCTCATATTAGATTTCACATCTATTCCAGCTCTCTGTGTACTTCAACAATACACAGTAAACTTTCTTTGAGTGTTAAGTAAGTGAGTGTGAGGTAGCGTTGTGACCTTCGTGAGTTCGGCTGACTGCACCAGTCTGTTCTTGCTCCCAGCATACATCATCTGCTGCTCCGGCTTACAGCCTGCAAGTACAGAGGGATTTTGCTGTTACCAAAGAAAACACTTTTTCTTTCATCACTTTCATCACGGAGTAAAAATACCACCAGTAAAACCAAATACCATCCACCCCAACTGTAGCCAGATTAAATAGAGGCTACAGTCGCACTGCTCTTTTCTATAGCAGTGTGGAGTGCTGTTATACACGGTCTTGATCCATACATTTACCATCAGGAACTTGAACAGGCGAATTATTATTATTATTATTATTATTATTATTATTATTATTATTGAAGTGAAGGCTCTTTCTTACCCACAGGACTGGAGAAAATGAAACAGAGTGGATAAGACACTCGTCCATCTGAGTGTGTCAGCTTGTAACTGTACACTATGTACGTATACTTTTATTAAGGTCAAGTAACTTTACACCATGCTCATAGAATTTGCCTTTAATTAGTAATATAAAACGATTACATCTGTGAAAATGATGATGATGATGATGATGATGACATTAATGTTATTTAACTATAATAAACGTATTGTCATGAGAGCTCTCTGGATTTAACTCTACTGTTAACTGGAAATGAAAATATATATTTATTCTGATTATTCACCAGATTACAGTGGGATTGTTTATATCTGTACGATGTATGATCTAATAATCTAATAATCTAATATAATTAGATGGTAAGGATATCGTGGCTGGCGTTCTGGAAGCTCCTCCCTCAGGTCATCCAACGAAATATCCTGTAGAGAGAATAGATTCTTAATAACAATAACAATAACAATAATAATAATAATAATAGTAATAATAATAATATTATCTATCTATCCATCCATCCATCCATCCACTGAAGTGTGTTACCTCATACTCCTCCTCTAAGATGACCAGCTGCTTCTCCATATCAATTTTCACTGAAAAACACATTTACATTCGCATCTCTTTTTATAATAGTAATACGACATTACAACATTATTATTATTATTATTATTATTATTATTATTATATTATTATTATATTACATAAGTTAAGTTAAGACATATAAAATTAATTCTGCTAACACTTTCTCCGGTGTGTGTTCATGTAATCTCTCCTTAAAACATACTACAGTGTGGTGTTGTCATGTGACTCCTACAATTATTTAAAATTTACAAAAATATGCACTCTTCTATTGTAAAAAATGTTTTAATAATTACATATTTACAGTATATACAATCTTTTGTCAGTAAACTATGAAGATTAAAGTCTAATGTGAAAACCTCAAAGCAAAATAAATGTATACCTTGCACTTATATACACACTAAATATAGATGTACATTTACAGCATTAATCAGACACTCTAATCTAGAGCAGCTTTAATGTTATAATTACGGTAAGTTTCCCTCAAGCAACTTGGAATTAGGAGTCGTGTTCAGGAGGTCAGTGGTGGTAGTTCTTGCTGAATTAGAGTGACTTAAACCTACAACCTCTTGGTCTATAAGTGGGCATCCTACACTACACCAGCACCTAAGCCTGGACAATTAATCAAAACAGTAATCAAAACTGATATTTAATAGCTCTAATGGACAGAATCTAGTTTTTTTACACTTGGTTAATATTAAAAAATTGGCACTTTTTCATTAGGAAACAATATCCCAGCTTTAATAGTTGAGCAGATTTAAAGCACCTTGTTGGTGAACCATACGAACAAAAACCTTACATAAAAACCCAAAACTAAATAATTGTTCATCAATCATAATCGATGTAAAGTGTTTCATTAATCGTGATATTTTTGAGGTCGTAATGTCCAGCCCTAGCACTCCTAAAGTCAAGTTTCAAAGGCAAAGTGTGAAGTTAAATAATTGACTCTTCTGTTTTAGGCTCCTAAAAGGTTATGTGACTCTATCAGTATAGCGATTGTTGGTCTCCTTCCCGAAAGCGTAAACTTTCAGTTTTTCTTTCAGACTTGGTCCACTTCACACACCACAAGTGAATCCCGGACTGCAGTGGCACAAAAACACACCTTTTACAGCCATGCAACATCCACAGCGACAATCTTTAAACTCTGATGTGAGGTAAGGTCCCAGCACTCATAAATATTGAAAGTAGAAAAGGGGAAAGAAGCCAGTGATGGTGAATCTAGTCTCTCTCTCTCTCCTTCTGCTTAAACATGAACTATTCAATTTGAAGGAAGAGAAGGAAAATAGTTACATTAGGTGTTATATCAGGTATTTTTAAAATAATAAAGCAGATTCAACATTTTAATCCATTCTCCTTATTCTAAAAATGAAAACACTGGTCATTCACCAACCGCTCTTAAAAAGAAATCTAAAATTTTATGCCTAATTGGACATCAGTGAAGGTATTATTACTGTAGATATGTTTTTACAATAAAGGGCCTCAAGGTTTCACCTAGTGTTTTTAATAAGAAATCTGTTCATCAAACCTACTTACAGATTTCACAAAGATTCTGCATACCACCAATATTCTCTATTTTTAATTTATTCTTAGGGAAGAATGAGTCTACAGACAGTGAAGGACACTCTTTTATCCCTTGTCTTTTTGTGCAAAACATGAGGTTGTTGATTCTACTTCAGTTCTACAGTAGTATAATATCAATTCTTGTAAATCATATAATATTAATTTTCTGAGGAGCAAATTTTAAGAAAAGGTGTTTTAAGAAAACATTGGTGAATGAGGCTCAATGTTTAAATAAAATCAATGCTGCAAAGAAACAAAAGCAATGTTCTTCCTAACCAACTGCTGACAGCAGTGTAGAAGTATTAAATTATGTACATTCTGCTGATGCATTATTAAATTGTGTGTGTGTGTGTGCCAGCTAAACTGTGACAGGAAGTGTTTTTGACAAACGAATAGAAAGTCTAACTTCCTGTAGTGTTTAAAACAAGGGAGAGTCACTCGACTGTACAGCAATCAGTTCAAACTACCACTTTCTCCACATGGGCCACAGACCGCACGTCTTGCTTTGTTCATGTATTCAGGCATGCTCAAAAATGTAGAATGTAATAAAGAGTGTTCAAGGTAAAAGTGTTTAATCTCACCATGTCTTTGGGCTTGTGCGATGCGTCCTGACTGCTGTAGTTCCTCCTCTGACAGCAAGGTTGTGACACGATGCTGCTGACATGCCGGAGCGGGGAGGGCACTAACTAGGGCACCATCCACCAGCAACACTTCTATAGATTCACTTCATATGCAGAGCTGTTCCAGGATTGTAATTCTGTAATTTTTCCCCTTGACTACTGCTGCAATATTTGCACATATTATTGAATACCCAATGTAACTAAAATTGCACATTTTTTTTTCTACCCTCTAGTTTAGACTATATTTTATAGTCTTTTTATATATTGCTTATTCTTTGTGACTTATTTGTTCTTGTACTCTTACCGCAATATCCACATTTACTATAACCTTATGAGAACTAAGCTGGCTCAGTCTCTGTGTAGGAAAAACTCACATGCTTAAGATACATATGTCTGAAATCTTACACCGGTGCACTCATCTAAGTTGTATTTTTTTGCAATACAGTATTCCATGTGTGAAAGTAAAGGTGAGTGATTTTTGTCACTATGAACACACCACAGCACAGCACACAGTGCATCACAACGAAATGTGACCTCTGCGTTTGACCCATCCGTGAAGGAGCAGTGGGCAGCACTGGGGAGCAGTGCTTGGGGACGGTACTTTGCTCATGAGTGCCTCAGTGGTAACTTTACTAGTCCTGGGATTCAAACCTGCGACCTTCTGATCATGGGGTGAATGCCCTACTGTTATGCCACCAACTGCATCTGTCTATATTCCTGAGATCAGCTCATTTCCATCTGGCAAAATGCATATTTATTTTCCCATTATATTAAGCTATTGAGTGTTTCAACTTGCAAATATTTTACACTCCTTTAACAGAAATTGTAAGCTTAAACTAAAAATCACTTTACTGAAAATAAACGAATAGACGATTAAGAAAAACAAACAGTTAAAAAATAAAATATGAAATAAGAAATAAAATTACATTTATCAAGCCACCCCATTTATGCAAACCTTTTTGATATTGTAAAAAAAAAAACAGCAAATGCTGGTAAATGCTCTCTCCTTCTCTCTTTAAACAAGCGCAGCTAGTAGAGTAACAGTTATAGAGTCGGCCCAGGGATCGGAAAATTGCTAGTTCAGTCCCAGACTGGTAAAAAGGTACCTTTGAGGTACTGATGAACGAGATACGAACCCCAAGCACTGCTCCCCGGGTGCTGCCAAAAAGCTGCCCACTGCCCCTTCACGGGTGGGACACAAGGACGGTTGTGGTGCACTGTGTGCTGTGTTGTGTTCACTGCCTGGTGCTTGTTACACTCTCATGTGTCCAGTGCAGGCTGTAATGTGAAGAATTCTCCACTAGAGGATACCACACAACCACAAACTTTTAAAGATTTATTCTAAGAATGTTCATTAAAACTTGAGTGAGTGATTAGTCAAAAGTCAAAGTGAACTTTATTGTCATCTCTGCTATATATATAGGTAGGTGTGAAAAAAATGCTGTAAACAAAGAATGCTTTCAAAATTTATTTCATCAATCAACAAAATGCAGAATGAACAAAAGAGAAATCTAAATCAAATCAATATTTGGTGTGACCAATTTTGCCTTCAAACAGCATCAATTCTTCTAGGTACACTTGCACACAGTTTGAAGGAACTCGGCTGGTAGGTTGTTCCAAACATCTTGAGAACTAAACTACAGATCTATAATCCTATAATCCTACAAAATAATATAATGACTATAATCCTACAAAATAACATAATGACTATAATCCTACAAAATAATATAATGACTATAATCCTACAAAACCCCTGACTTTGTGCAAGTGTACCTATAAGAACTGATGCTGGCTTGAAGGCAAAAGGTAGTAACACCAAATATTGATTTGATTTAGATTTTTCTTTTGTTCACTCACTTTGCATTTTTTGTAAATTGATAAAAATAAACAATCATTATTTATATTTCTGAAAGCATTCTTTTGGGTTTGTTTACAGCATTTTTCACACTCTGCCTAAAAACTTTTGCACAGTACTCTCTCTATATATATATACTGACCGGCCCAAAACAGCAAAGAACAAGGTACAAGGAATACATAAGGCATAAAGAATAAACAATATAAAAATAGAATATAAAATATACACTTTAAACTAGATGTAGAAGTAGTATTTGTCAGTGTGAAAACAGCACAGCACAATACACCACAACAAAATATGAGCTCTGCATGAAGAAGCAGGCGGGCAGCTGACATGCAGTGCATGTTGGTAACGGATTTGAACCCACAACCTCTTGGTCCAAAGGTGAGTGTCCTGCCAGTAGGCCACCAATGCATAATAACACCACAATAAATAAAATAAGATTGATCATAAGCACATTAGACATTTTTGTCTGAAAATGTATTCTTTGTCTTTTCTATTATTATTTTTATAATAACAGAAATAATAAATATTCATTTTATAAGTCAACTCTAAATTTGATTTCAAAACGTAGGTAACACACAGAAAAGGCGTTGGCTATAGTCCAGTAGATGTAATGAAGAACTGAAAATTGAACTGTAATGTGTTGCGTTATTTCGTTACTGACAAAAGTAATGGAATTACAGTAACATGTGACTTTGTAACACACAATCCCCAACACTGCTCATATCAGCCACTTGCTTCTGAATTGAATTGAATCGACATTGAATCGTAGCATCGTTTCGATATTTAATTAATTCAATTTTTAGTGTTTTTTACAATCACAGGGCGCTTTACATAACATGTAAATTTACATATAAAATTGTATCGTGACGGAACTTTTCACCCCGTTAACGTCCACATTCCTGAAACTCCCTTCCGGGATTTGCAACGAGCCCCAAGTCTGCCGCTCCACCTGCCCAGATCCAGATCCAGCTCTGCTACGCGTTTTCGCGCTCAAGTCCAAACAGATTTATATTTACAGCGGAGTCGCGTTTCATCAGCGCCGTCTGCACCACGCGTGGTCCGAGCCTGGCGTATGTGCGCATAAAACCACATTACTCCACGCTTTTGTTGGCGAAACGGCATCTTTTCTTCCCCGGGAGGCGGGGAACCGCAGGGTAAACAAGCCCCGGGCAGGCGCGGCGGGACCCAGGGCGACATGCTCACGACTGACGGGCGACGCCGCGGCCGCTGCCACCATCAAAGCGGACGCTAAACTCCACCACGCCGGGCTGCGAGCATGGAAACGGCGCGTCAGTAGCCTACGGAGGCCAGGCCGAGGCGGAACCGAGCCGGGATTCTCCACCCTGAGGCTGATTTATTTCTTTTATTTGTTCCTGTATCCAGCAGCGGGAAAAGCGGAAGCTCGAGACGCAGGCGGCCTGCAGTTGTCACTACCAGCGGCGCTTTTAGCCACAAGCACCTGGCGCTAGCTCTTTTAGCTTAGCATCTCCCTCAGCTGCGTTCTCTTATATTTCGCAGGTAAGAGATTCTTCACCATCTGATCTCGTAGTGTCGCATACAAACTCACGTTTCTAACAAAAACATAACACAAAATTGATTTGTTATGCTCTTTTAATTTTCTGTGCGCTCCCTTCGCTATAGTTAGCAGCTGCGGATTTAGCCAGCTAGCACATGTTAGTTAGCATAAAAGCCGGAGTCCGTGCCTTCGATGAGCTGTGCTAAGCCAACCCAGGCTGAACTAACTGCTGACTTCCAGCTGATTAACCCCAGAATGTGACTGTTTGCATCATACTTATCCAAAAATATGTTGTATTAGCCAATATGTTATTAGTAATAACATGTACACATCTAGCTAGTTAGCTCTGCTTTTCTAGCAGAGACTATAGCTTCACGGTTAGCCTACGGGTGTTCCGCGCGCTTTAATCAGCGTTACTGTCCAAAAGATGTGGAACGGTCAGGATGTTATGGTCATTTCTTCAGCAAATTCTGCAGAATCAGGAATTTGAAGAATAGGTGGCTAGTTATTGCGTTAATGTTTCGCCCGGTATAGGTTCCTTTGGGTTGTTGTTTGCAAATCTGCGTTCACCCTTATTGTTTCATGTTTTATTATTATTATTATTATTATTATTATTATTATTATTATTATTGACTTGTTCTTAAATGTCTTTGCAACCAGTCTGAGTTGTGCGGGATAAAATTGATAACTATGGACTGGCCTGGATAACAGGTTTTGCTCAGGTGTCGAACAGGGGGACAATTCGATTTTAGAATGCCTGTATTGTCATTGTACAAGCAGTACAACAAAATGAAGTGTCACTGAAGCAGTGCAGTAAAATCAGACAGTTACACAACAGAAAATCCAAAATAAAAACAGGTCAGACTTCATACTGTAACATCAGTTTTATATTGAACAGGATATGTGTTTGTTTAGTACATTTTGAATGTAAATGTCTGGTTGAGCTCAGGTATAAAAATGGGGGGGTTATTATTTAGTAGCTTTGTGATTTGATATGAAGGGAAGTGCAGGTGTTAAATCAACATGATATTGTCTCATTGATTGCTGGCTCCTGAATTGAAATCATATTGTAACTTTATGTTATCAGCATATGTAGAATCCTTGTTTGGTAAATCATATTGTGATGAATCTTGTGATTTTCACCCATACCTCATTTGTGCTGGGCTGCAAATGTTAAAGTTATGTATTATTTAGGGGTGGTGGTGGTGGTGGTGGTCTAGTGGTTAGGATACTTGCCTGTGGACGAAGAGGTTGTGGGTTCCTCCAGGATTATTACCACTGGGCCCCTGAGCAAGAAGCTTAACCCCAAGTTGCTGCAGGGAAACTGTCACTGAAATAAGCAAAGCGGAAGTTACTTTGCATCTGCTTAATGGTGTAAATGTATTTATAAATTCTTTGTGCATCTCATTGTTGCATATGAAATTTAGCTTGACTTGAGAAGACTGTCTAGAAGTCTTAAGATTTCTGCTCATCAGCCATGACAAGTTGATCGCATTTGGTTGTGATGTTTTTGAGAAAAACTTGATTAATTCACTCATGTGACTTTGGTGTTTTTTGTTGTATTTTTTGGAGAGATCAGAATTGAAATCACAAGTTTTGATAATCTGTGCTAATGTTATGGGTGAGCAGGACTTGCATGTGCAGATTTTCGCTGTCTTGAACCTTATAGTGAAACCTTAGATCAGAGTAAATTATCACATCTGTTGCAAATTAGAACCGAGTTTTGCGTCAAGCAGCAGAAAAGTCTTAGCGTCGCACGTCTGATTTAATTTGCTTTACTAGACATTGCGCATTCTTATCATGTGACTTTTGTGATGATGCGGAAACGCTGTATTTTGCGAAGCCCTAATCTAATGTGACTTAGGAAGCATTGCTGGACATTTCTGCTATAGCGGTGCTTATGCATGCTGTATGTTCTTATGGAGGTGTGTGTGTATTTACACAGCTGCCATGACTTGGTGCTCTTCTGGTTTTATGTCCACAATACAGTGAGTCGAGATCTGTATGAAGCATCTGCGTCTTGCAGGGAAACCTCATCGAGCCTTCAACTGTGTCTCAAGAAGTACAGTATTTTATTATAATAAAGCCATAGTGTGCACTCACTGGGAATATCAGAAGCAGTGCTAATTAAATAAACCTTAAAATTTAAATGCCACCTTTCACACAGAGTAGCTCAAAGGAAGGAAGCCTGAAGAGAGAGTGTTTAATAAAATACAATAATTAATTAACTTTCTCACAAATAATAATAGGAATTAAAAGCTACAAAGTGGAAAGCAAATCATAAGTAATAAAAGTACTAAAAGAAAGAAAAATGACTGAATTGAAAGCTAAGCTGATTAAAAACGTTAAATAGACGTAAACGTAAATAACGTAAAACTAGTTATACTGTATCAGCTGCTTTTTAAAACTCTTGGTTGTAGGTGCGTAATGGTCACATTTTAGTCAACTTTTAATGATGACACCTCAGTGGAAAGACTGTAAGTAGCACCAGTGTCAGTCTGACTAATACATTTTTGCTGTCTGATAAAACTGCTTAAAGGGTTTCTGCTCACCAACATACAGTTTACGTTATAGTAATACACTACACAGGAAATAAATTTGTGTTGAAATATGCACAACTGGAATATCAATATGTTGTGGTTGTTTCCAGTAGTAGTTTCCAGAATCATCTCGCTGATAAATCAGATATAACATCCATGTAGAATGTAAAGTTGTAGGTTAAACTCATTTCTTACAGAGAGCAATGCAATGCTAAAACTCCACTTTGATTTTACTTGAATTTAAGGCAGCAGTTTTTAACTGATAGAATAGAATAGATAGAATTTTTAAAGTGATCTATGTGTTGTATTTGCACAGCTGTACTTACATTTTTTGAGGTAATCTGACCACTTTAAATGCTCATTTTTGTGAATGGACTTAACCCTAAGATGTTGAAATGTCATAAATCACTTTAAATGAATGGATGTTAACATGACTAATTGATCAAATCATTTTCTACACTATAGATGTACTGTATTTTGAATGCAGGTGTTCCATTTCCTCACTGCTTTGTTATCAAAGATCTAGTTTTACCTTGTCAACAACTCAAAGTTTGGGAATAAAAGGGTCATTGATGTTCAGGGCGGGTCAATAAGACCGTAAGTTAATATCACGATTAGTAAAACATTTTACGACAATTATGGTTGATGAATGATTATTTTGTTTTGGTTTTTTTTGTTTGTTCACTGTAGAGGTTTGAACCTTCACTGGTCTCATGGATCGGTTCAATTATGATAATGTGTTTGGTTCTCTCAGTGCATCACTTCATCCCATTATGATAATCGATTATGGTCTGCCACTCATAATTAAAACAATCGTCATGGGTTCAAGGTGACATTGATAAGAAGGTTAATTTTTGATTAATTGGCCAGCCTTTTTGACGATCATCGGCATACTTTTTGTTAATGAAATTAACATTAAGATCTGCTGAGTCAGTGCTGCACTGCCGTTGGGAGTCTTGTGTTAGTGGGACTGTCTTTCAGGTGTTACTGCTCACAGCAGTATGGATCAGACACTAGGCTAATCTCTAATTGAGAGTTGCTGTAGTGTGCAGTAAGGCGCTCTGTTTCGTTGTCGTGGTGAAGCTGATTATCTCCACACATCATCATCATAATCGTAATCGCACCAAGAGGAGTGCCAGGTCGTCATACGGGAGCGCCCACACACACACACACACACACACACACACACACACACACACACACAC
>JAVGVS010001005.1:0-45108 GCA_032718565.1 Distichodus sexfasciatus
CCAAAATGCATAAAAACGTGGCGCGCGCACACACACACACACACACACAGACAATCTTCAACTTTCAACAGTCTGGCACTGCTAACAGTAACTGGTGTCTCACAGATAATTAGATAATTGCGTTGCTTTAGCATATCTTCAAAGAGAAGGCCACTCACACAAATTAATAATAATATTAATAATCAAACAAATTATAAAGTTTAGTTTTAAAGGTTGCACATACCTGCAAAAGCAATGACTTTGACCACGTGATTAGGTTCCAGGTTGTGGTCAATAACACGCTGCTGCTCCCGTGTCATTTGCAGCTGCTGTTTTTTAACACTACAACACACACAGTGATGTCTGGACTGAATCTGACAAGTACATTTGCAAGGATTTGTGTTTTAGCCCCACTTGGTGTAATATTTGCTTTGTAAACTGAAATAAGCATGGTAAAGTTATAAAAGAACATTTCATACAGAAACCTAGGCACAAATCAGAAAGAAAGTGAACTTTATAGTTTAGCTCATTAAATGAGCTATTGTTTATGTCTCAGTTTCAGAAATGACTGAAAGACCTGTATACGTTTACAGATTACAGAACACTGGTGACTCTCATTGTATGTTAGCCAGTTTTGGTACTTATTTTGGTACTCATTCTCAAAGTCCTGGTACTCATTTTGACTTAACATGCATTTTCATGTGCAACAGGCTGTTAGACATCAATACGGCATTGACTATAGTGACACATTATCTCGCCAAGTACACTGTCACATTGTCATAGTACTTGTTTTGTGTCTGGAATAAAAAATGTTGAACGACATATATTCTACATAACTTAGGTTAATACTAATCTTTATTCATAAGCGTTATTTTACAGGATTCACTGTTTCTCATTTTTGATTAAAACATTTTACTTGTGAGTAAATACAATCTATTCCTGAGCAGCATATATAATTCATTCATTCATTATCTGAACCTCTTAATCCCAACTGGGGTCGCGGAGGAACCGGAGCATATCCTGGGAACTCGCGGGCACAGGCGGGGAACAACCCTGGGCAGGCGCCAACACACCGCAGAGCATATATAATTTTTTAAAATTAATAATAGAGTAGGATGAGTTACTCTTTTCTAATTCATAAAGATCCTCAAATTAGTCCTTCCAGTTCTGCAGCTGCAGAATTTGCAGTTAATATGATTTACATATTGTTTGGCCGTCAAGAATCTCCCAGCATTTTTGACCACAGCATTTTGGACCATTGGCGTTAATGCTTTCCTGTGTACACTAGTGTGTGTTTTGGTCAGTGAAAACTTCAGACACATACGGGAGACTTCTGCCACTGCAGTCTTTTGCTGGTGCAGCATTCTCCATATGATGCAGGACATACAGCACATTGTAGTGAAACCTGGAAGGAGAGAGAAAGAGAGAGAAGGAGGTGGTGGTGGTGGTGGTGGAGAGAATATGGTGTTACAAGGTAACATGTCAATGGCATTCAGGCAAACAGGCAGCACCACACATGTACACACAACAACAACAACAACAACAATAATAATAATAATAATAATAATAATAATAATAATAATAATGATAATAATAATAATGTAATTCAAAAGTGTCTTGTAATACACTCAAGGACACCTTACAGAACACTATATGCACAAGTATACATATACACACCCTACTGGGCCAAAAAATGAGACAGAGTTTCTGTACATACTATCAGTTTCACCCTTCAGACAGCGCATAACAATAGTGAACACTGCACTTAATACAAACACTTAAAGCACTGATGAGAGCAGGCAGTGTCTAGTTGTAGGCTCATTAACCTCTATTTAATTAGTATCCAATTAAGGTCCACATTGGCACACATCAAGACAACACGTAATGGCAGATCATTTAGGAGCACTGACTAGTTGTGGGAAAGCACACTGTGAAAGGCTGTCAGACAGCTCGCCCAAACGGCTGAGTTTACTAACGTCAAACAAGGAAAACGCCTTCCCCTTCTAAACTGTACACTGGATACAGACAATGCATACAATACTTTGAAAAACTTAATTATTTCACCTGGATTTGCTAAAGAAGAAAAATAATCATAAAACAAACATGCAATAAATTGTGTTTGCCTCAATTTTTTGTCCGGCACTGTATAATTATATACATACTACCATAAAATTTCCATAAACCAACCAAATTAAAACATACCTAAAAAGTAGTGGCATTACAGCCAGTTTGCAAGTTTAAAGTAAAGATTTTTATCCAGATTTGAAGATAAAGACGGTCACGAATTACAAGTTACGAATATCATGATAGAGAGAAAATTCCCAGAACAGGGTACAGCATGACTAAAGGCTCTGAATCCCATCGTGGTCAGGCAGGTCTTGTTGGACACAACAAGAGGTCACAGAGATATAGAGGAACCAGATTACGAAGGGTTTTGAAGGTTAAAGGTGAAAAAGAAAAAACTCCAAACAGTTAAATGACTGGACTTTCTCTGGCCACATTTAGAAGATATTTAAAAGTGTCTCTGCAGCGCTAACAGTATTCTGAAAAATACTACTCACCCTTCTCATCATCTTATTTCATTTTCATCTGGAAGACGCTACAGAGCTCTTAAAGCTGCATCTCCAGATTGAAAGCTTCATATCACTGAGCTGACCTCTAGTAAACATTTATCCCCTTCTATTGCTTCTTTATAAGTTGTACTGGACCACAGTTTAAAAGAATTTTGTGGGTTTTTTGTTCTTAATATGCTTTTTCTTTTTTTAATTTATTGAAATTCAGTTATATGTGGTGCTGTTTTTGGAGTTGTGCAGCACATTTTGTTGTACTATTTGGTGAAATGACATGACAATAAAATATATATAAAATAGGAGGTGGCGGTCTAGGGGTTAGGACACTCGTCTCTGGACACTCGTTTCTACATACAGTGCTACCGTCATGGGTCCCTGAGAAAAACACTCAACCCCAAGTTCCTCCCTGAAATTAGGAGATGGAAGTTGCTGATGGAAGAGCATTCGTCACAAATGTAAAATACAAACGGAAAATGAGCATAAGTAAGACTCCGGCTGACCTGCTGGAGATGTCAATGTCGTTGTCTCTCATGGCTCTGAGCAGCGTGGTCAGAGCCCAGAGTAGGTTCATCAGATCTCTGGAAGACAGAGGACAGGAGGAACGCAGCAGAAGCAGAACCAGATCCTCCACCTGCTCAACGCTGGCCGCCAGCAGCAGAATCAGCACCACTAACACCACCCACCTACACCTCACCTGCACACCAACCCAACATCACACGGCCTGTCAATGAATCAATCACTGAAGCAAACAAGTCCATCGATCAAACAAGAAAACAAAGATAACATCAATGGATTGGTTAATAAATTTGTTTCTTTAAAGCTTGAATTGGGATGCGAGATTAAACATGCTACAAATGTACATAGTAAAAGGTAAAAGATGGCACAAAAATAGTCAAGTAAAGTACAGACACCAGAAAATTCTACCTAAGTACAGTAACAAAGTATTTGTACTTCGTTACTTCCCATCTCTGCTCATATAGAACAACTAGCTTGAATATAATCAACAGAAAGATCTAGAAAAAGCTGTTATTATTTCACCTTTTTAACCGTTTCTCCCTTTCCACATTTTTCAGCACACGGCAATCACACAATTTCTTCAGGAATTGCCTGTCTACTTGTTGCTCAGCTTTCTGGCACTTATAACAAGAAGTGCTGTTTCTCTATATTTAATTTATTTTATTTTTGGAATGTTTAGCAACAATGTGAAATATTTTAAGACGTTTGTTCATTTAATGCTTTAAATATTAATAATACTATTTTTAATAATTTCTAACAGAATCTAAAAGGGGCAGCTGGTGGCGTAACGGTAGGGTGTTCGCCCCATGATCAGAAGGTCGCAGGTTCGAATCCAGGGGCGGTTAAGTTACCACTGAGGTACTCATGAGCAAGGTACCGTCCCCAAGCGCTGCTCCCCGGGCGCTTGTTAGCTGCCCGCTGCTCCTTCATGGATGGGTTAAATGCAGAGGTCACATTTCGTTGTGGTGCACTGTGTGCTGTGCTGTGTTCACCATGACAAAAAAATCACTCACTTTCAGGTAAGCCGTGTAGTCTTGCTAAAACAATCTTTCTGTCGTCTGTTTAGACAGTCCTGTCTAAATATGTGACTAATCAACTAATGCAACCTCATCGCTGTCTGATTGGGGCAGTTGTGATGCAGGGGTTGGTAACATAATGGTTAGGGCGTTCGCCCCGCGATTGGAAGGTTGCCGGTTCGAATCCCAGGACCGGTAAAAGTATCACTGAGTTATTCATGAGCAAGGTACCGTCTCCAAGCACTGCTCCCTGGGCGCTGGCCATGCTAGCTGCCCACTGCTCCTCTATGGATGGGTCAAATGAGGTCACATTTCGTTGTGGTGTGCTGTGGTGTGTTCACAATGACAAATAATCACTCAATTTCACTTTCAGTGGTCTACGTGACTAGAACTCTGTGTTGATGAACATACGATTGGGGGTTCGTATCCCAACACAGTCTAGTTATAGTGTAGTTATTGTACCGCTTTCTGCATGTATGAGTATTGTTATGATAAGTTTACTTTGAATTACTTTGAACTAAATAGCCACGTACCCCGTCATCGTGCAGTAACTCAGACATGCATCTCCGCATGCAATCCTCTGCCTGGACATAGAGCCTGTGTTCCCTCACACACTCAATCACCTGCATGGACTCTTCAACAGACTGACATTCTGCAAACTGCATGGCCAGAAACCTACAAAATACCACACACACACACACACACAGACGCAGGCACATCTTGCCCGAAACTTTCACGGACGCAAATTATGACTAGATGTAAAGAACACCACAGCTAATACACCTAACCATAACTTTATCATTTTAGGACAACCCGATTCTGACAAATACTTAAAAACATTTTAAGTTCTTGCACAATATATAATATGGAGGTAGAGTCAGTTTGTATGCTTGTTGCGTGTAGGTAAACACTTCTCACCTGATCATGCTAATCACACATTGCTCGTTCTGTTTTGTGATGTCATTCAGGCGCAGAGTTTCTATTACCATCTCAGTGTTGTAGCACATTTTCCAGGCCAAGAACTGAACACACAGAGAGAAGTGAGTGAGTGATTATTTGTCATTGTGAACACACATGTAAGTTCTGCATTTTGACCTATCCGTGAAGGAGCAGTGGGCAGCTGACATGAGCAGCACCCACGGAGCAGTGCTTGGGGACGGTACCTCAGCACGTACCTCAGTGGTACCTTCACCTGTCTGGATTTCGAACTGCCCACCTTCCAATCACAGGGCGAACACTGTAACCATTACACTATGTACTGCCCAACTGAGAGAGAAGCGGTTTATACGCTGATCAGTGTATAAAAGATAAACAGAATACCAAACTTTTTGTTTTTCAGTGTTATTTTGACATGATTTAATTGTTTCCTCTAACATATGGAGGGAGATCCTCCAACCATCGGGACTGCTAGACGCATTGGGGGGATTTTACCCTCCCTGCTTTATTTTGCACAGCTGTAGGCTGTTAGATTGTTCATTCATTCATTCATTTTCCGAGCCGCTGTAATCCCAACCGGGGCCGCGGGGGGGGACCGGAGCCTATCCCGGCAACTTTCGGACGCAAGGTGGGGACCAGCCCTGGGCAGGCGCCAACACACCGCAGGGCACACACACTCACACAGCCACACACACATTCACACCTTAAGGGCCAATTTAGAGTCGCCAATTAACCTATAACGCATGCCTTTGGACTGTGGGAGGAAACCGGAGCACCTGGAGGAAACCCACGCAAACACGGGAAGAGCATACAAACTTCACGGGGTTCGAACCCAGGACCTTCTCACTATGAGGCGGCAGCTCTAACCACTGCGCCACCGTGCCGCCCGCTGTTAGATTAATATGCTTTATTTCTATTTCTTTTCTTTACTTGTTTGGAGACGGATGCTATATGGTTGCCAGTGTGGCATGTAGAGAAGCTTACTAAAATTTGCGACGCTACTAACTTCTGTCAGTAGCTTATCTGTAGCAAAGCTATGGAAATGGTGGTGATCTAGTAGGTAGGATCATCACGTATGGACCAAGAGGTTGTGGGTTTGAATCCTACCTCCAGCACTACCACCACTGGGGCCCTGAGCAAGACCCTTAACTCCGAGTTGTCCCTGTCATTGTTCGCCCCGTGATCAGCAGGTTCAAATCCAGCGCCGGTAAAGTTACCACTGAGGTACTCATGAACAAGGTACCGTACTGCTCCCTGGGCGCTTGTTAGCTGCCCACTGCTCCTTCACGGATGGGTTAAATGCAGAGGTCACATTTGGCTGTGGTGCACTGTGTGCTGTGGTGTGTTCATAATGAGACTTATTGCAACAATGCAGCCTCTTGCCGCATTACATCGCTACTCAAAATGAGTTACTGTAAAAAAAAAAAAGTTATAGCGTTTTAAAAGTATAAACATTTGTAGCTTCGGTACTGATACGCTACTGAAGAACGAGGTAAAGTTAGGTAGTGGACTATCTTAAGGTCTACGAAATTAAGATACGCTTACCTCTGTCTGGATGTCTGGGATCCAAAGAGATCGGAGTTGCTGTGGAACATAAAGACTGAAAGTGAGTAAAGCATTATACATTTACAACTGCACAACACCACAGCAGCAGTCCTGCCCTGTGTAATTTCATATTTTGTGTTACCTGTGGAGGCGGTGTGGAATCTCTTCTGCGGTTAGACACACTTCTGGTTTGGTGACGTGGTGAGCTCAAGGGGCTGTAATACGCGGTGATCCTTGTCTGGTTACTGTCCACACCTGTGTGTGTGTGTGTGTGTGTGTGTGTGTATGAAAAGGAAAGAGCTTAATAATAATGATGATGATGATGATGATTACAGTGTAGAAAACTCTGGAAAAACGGTCTGAAATAAAAACGGTTCCCAAATCTGCCAGGCTCTATATCTGCATGTTTGTGGATTTTTTTGGAACCCATTCATTTTTAGGATCGAGTTTTAAATCTTGCTGCTTGTTTTTAAAGCTCTTGATGTAAAGCTGTTGTAAAGGGTACTTAAGACCAGAGGTGACCAAGCCTTTGGGGTTGTAGCCCCTAGGCTTTGGAATGACCTACTCTGGCATATCAGATCAGCTCAAACCCTAGGGGGGGATTAAGCCTAGTCTAAGGGTGTTTTCACATATACTGTAATCCTCTTTAAAGGAACCGAACTCAGTCCTCTAGAAGTGGTCCAAAAAATGGACCAACAGAAGGGGAACTCTGTTCTTTTGATGTTCACACTGTGAGTTCATTTGAAAGGGGACTCGGTTCTCTTTCTGCTCCACTTCAGCTCAGATGGGGCCTCAGTCCTTTTTCTGTTCATACTTAATTCTTATGGAGCTCTCAGACCTTTACTGCTTTGCAGGTCTGAAGTAACTTCCTGCCAGGTTTTCCATCAAAACCACTACATCAGTGACTGTGAGTGATTATCTGTCCTTATCTGAACACAACACTGCATACAGTGCCCCACAACCAAGTGTGAAATCTAGATTTGACCCATCTGTGAAGGAGCAGTGGACAGCAGACATGGGCAGAAGTGCTTGGGAACAGTACTTGTTCATGAGAACGTCAGCAGTACCTATTCCGGGATTCGAATCGTCGATCTTCATTCATTAATTATCCAGCTGAATCCCAACTGGGGTCGCAGCGGGGAACGGAGCCTATCCCCGGAACTTGCGGGCGCCAGGTTTTACTGATTTTTCAAAACATTTTTAGATAAATAATGAATTTAATACAAATATCTCAAACTGTGTGCAATTTGAAGTAATGTAGAAAAAGTGATGGGATGCATTGCAATACATCGAGATATCGCATCGAATTGAATCCTTGACATGATAATCGTAATCGAATCGTGAGATCAGTTAAGGTTCACACCTCTAGTGAACGTACTGTAAATACTGTTCCTGAACACCACTTTAAAAGCACACAAGAAGACCTGGGACTTTGGAAGCAAAATATGAAGAACTGAGGGCTCACTCAAGACTTTTGCTGTATATGTAGGAGATAAGACATCTTTTATTCATGTTTATCATCCTTCATCATCTGCTCATACCTGTCCTTCCAGGGCCTGTTCGTGGAGTTCCTGGCAAATTTGTTCTCACTAAGAAAAAAAAAGGTCAGTGGTCTTCAACGTGACAGTCATAATAAGAGGCTGGTTTATCATTTGTTTAATGCTAAAGACACACACAAACACTCCTGCCAGTAGTGTCACCTGTCCTTCTACGTCTGGAATGTGGAGGCTGTGGCAGACTTCTCCCTATTAAGAAAACAATGAATAAATTAAACACACACACACACACACACAGCATTTTCATATTATGCACCATCAGCATGGAATAAAGACCTAAATTCAGACACATTAACTGTATGTTCAATGATGAATTTAAGGACCTTGATAAGGCAGACGTTTTCCCTCGAAAGACCAGTGTCTAATTATGAAACTTTGCATATTTTGTTGCATGTTCATATACGACTAATAGTATATTTTACATGTTGTGAATGAATAAAATGTAATGAAACATCATTTCCTGTCAGCAGTGCTACCTGTCCTTCTTCTACGATCCATCCGAGCCCTTGGTCTTCTCCTTGCTTAGGAAACAATAAATTCATTAAAACATATCACACAGATATAATAATGCAGTATATATCTGTGTGAAAATGGGCACTGTAAGAAGAAAATAAAATACAATGTAATCAAATATAAAATTTGCGTTCTTCAGAGATCACAACACTGTAGAAAAGTAAAATAACAGGAATGGTGCTGAAGTTGGGTTAGATCCACACAAGAACAAACATGCATTGGTGAATGGCTTAATCGGTCGGATTAGTTAAACGCTGTTAAAAATGGAGTGATTGGAGGGTGTGGAGTAGTGCCAGGCAGCAGGTGTGCTCGTGATCCTGTTGATGATTCCATGGAGCTCCTGGCCTGATGCACCTCCCGACAACTTTTTTGCCACAAGGAAGAAACCACCAGATGAATCACCAACAGTTCGTCTTTTAAAAGAAACGAAACTCACCCATACCCAAATGCTGAAAGGGTTTTACTGATGCACCAATTTTAAACTACAAAAACCATAACATGCTGCCATCTTTCCTGCAGAGTTCTCATCTGATCTGAGACTGATCGCGTTACACAAAAATTTGGAGATTAAAACTTTATGAATGCTGTTAACACTGGACAGAATGTTAGGTCTATTTATATCTTCTATTTATACTTATCTCGTGCCCCTCAATAACATGTCTGTAAAATATTAATATATATTACTTTTATCTTCAGTCTGCATCTGCTGGCTTCCCCACAGTAACATCTCATTGTAAACCTGTACAATAACAATAACTGCACACTATCTATCTATCTGGAAAAAAAAGGTTCTTGAAAAGATCATTTTAAAATTGTATTCTGCAGTTTTTCCTCGCACTCTGATAGGCTCTGTACACGTGTGTAACTCGTCTACACAGCATCTGCTTACTTAAAAACATGTAGAACAGGTTCTCTCGATGAACTACAACGCATCAACCAACGTTTTCTTGACTAAACTGTCTGTAACTTCCAGTAAATTAATTAATGAGTCAGTGACTGAACAAAGACAAAGCCCATTTTGTCTCTCTCTCTCATAAAAGACCTTCCTCAAACTGCAGAAAAATAACCTGTTAAAAAGGGGTGCAATCGTTACACTACTCAGTCGTCGACAGTAGCAGTCGTCATGACTACTTTTAAATCCGAATCATCCACAGAGTTGGAATAATCTTCTCTTATGTAACAGGGTGTAGTAAGTCCTTACAGACTGACTGCAGTAGGGAGACAGAAAAGTGCGGGAAATGTGACCAAACCGACTCATTCTTCCCCTTTTCCCCCAACGCGAGCAGTCCAAAAAAGAATAAAAATCATACTGAACTGTTGGCACATTTTTCATGCAAAAGATAATTCCAGAATTGTAATTGTTTTTCCTCCACCTGACTGGTGCTTCAACACTTTTATATATTACTGAATACCGCATGTAACTAAAATTGTGGAGCGTTTATTTAGTAGTTTCTTTATATGTGTAGAGCACTGGAAAAAAATAAGCAACCACATCACTTTTGTCTGTTCACTGACTAATATATGGCTGTGAGCGTAAAAAGTTTAGGTTGCTATTCTTTTATGAGCTGTTGTAGTTGCAGGTTTGGGATTTTAAAAAAAATTTAATTCCATATTTTAATACATAACTGCAATTCTGCTTTTACAGCAGCTATTCCATGTGTTATATTCCAATGTGTTCAATTTGAGGTGTATCAGGTGTGTAGGTGTTGGAATATAACACATGGAATAGCTGTAATAAAAACAAAATTGCAGTTATATATTAAAATATGGACTGCTTTCTTTTTTCTCCCCCCTACATTCAATAATATTAAAATAAAACCAATTTCAAAGTACACACAAGTTATATTAATATCTGGTATGTTCACATACTTAAATTAGTACATTATTAATGCCACAATTCCAACACCAGAACTGTCAAAGTAATCAGTTAATGACCACAGTTAGTGGAGTTAAAGTCCAGTTTACTCACCATTGCGATGTGAAGACATTACCTCGGCAAAGCTCTGGTGGTGTTTCAGCAGTATAAACGGCAGACCAGAGACGCACCGAGTTTTACACTGCTGCAGATTGGCGCGCATTTTTTAAATTCGAGAACGAAAACCAAGCCACGTGAGGAAATGAGGAAAATGACTCACTCAAACAATGACTCACGACCATTGTTTCATAAAGAGCTTTTATTGAGGACGTTTCCCATTCACGCCAAAATAAAAAATATTCATATATATATAGAGATAGATTTATTTTTCCATACAGAGCTAGTGAGTAAGATAACGATTTTAAAACATTAAACAAAACCTCTGTGAAACAAATATGTACAAGCTGAGTATTAAACACTATACAGTGAGGTTCCAGCGCAGGAGCTGCAAGTGTGGTTTAACATTTAAAATAAGACGGGAATAAAAGGGTACGAGGCGCTTCTCACACCGCCAGAGTTAAAGAGCAAAAGTCAGAAAATGTTCCTACAAAAGCTCGCCTCGAAGCAAACCCAACCACAAGCATGTAATGCATCAAAACTGCACAAACGCAAAACACACACACGCGTTTCTCCACGAGTCGGTGAAGCAACTAAACACACACACACACACACTCTTGCATGCAGAAAGAGAGAGACGGTTATTAAGAATAAAGGATAGTAATATGAAGAGTAGCTGTAATTAAAGCTGCAGGAAGTCATGTGAGAAAAGCAGCAGCTAAAAGGATGGTATTTGGAGCGCGTTAAAATCAGCTGCGATAAATAAAAAACTCCGTTATCAAGTAGAATTAGTGGCAGCTCCGACACCGCACTGCACCGTAAAAACACGCTCTGTAGAATCACAAACCTCCACGATAACCACACACACACACCGCAACACCGTCTGTCCCAACAACACAACACCACACACACTTTCACTCTTACTTAGAAAGTAATTGGCAAATCATCTTGTTCTTCCTGAACAATAAACTCTGTAATACACGGCGTAATACCTTTAGCAAAATTCATACAAAAATACAACAGCAGTTAGCAAAATGTCTATAGAACTCCGGTGCACAATCACACACACACACTTTGCATGAGTGTACGTAATGTGTTAAGTGGTATGATGCTGATAAAGGTATTGCTTAAAGATCTACACACGCACGCACGCACACCCACACACACACACACACACGCAACTGTAAACTCGGCCATCTAAAGATCGAATTTGAAGAAAGAGCAAAATCCTTCAGTCAGTAAAGCAACAACGAAAAAGAAGTAAACATGCAAACAGAAGAAAAACGTTAAAAATCACAGACTCCGCGCGTCATGAAGTTCACTTTAGGTATGACTCAGTATAATCCAGAGCATGAGGCCACAAAGAGAAAGAAAGAGGGAAAAAAAGGAAGTTCAAATATATTAATCTGCTAAATCACATTAATACTTATATATACCGTAAATGAGGGGGATCGGTTATTGTTATTATTCATATTAATATTAATATTGTGTGTGTGTTTGTGTGTGTATATGTGTGTGAGAGAGAGAGAGTAAAAGAAACATAATCAGATCTTCCTGGAGTCTTTCGCTTCAAACAGCTTCATTCTTTCCTGCACGGTCAATCCCTCTTTCAAACTCTGAGAAGGACAAAGAGACAGATGCAGGAGAGAGGGAGAGAGAGGGGGACAGAGAATATATTAAGTTATATATGCACTAAATAAACACACATACTGTATTTACTGGAGTAACACATTTCAAGAAGTTAATCAAGACAAACTTCGACCAGATGTCAGATTCTAGGGGTGTGACGAGACACTCAGCTCACGAGACAAGACGGTACATGAGATTGAAACGGGATGAGATTGTAAGACTAAGAAAACTAGAATGATTCACATATGACTGGAATATGGGCTTTTATTTGACTGAAAGACATCAAAAGTCATGTGCAGGTGCAGTGTAGTTAGTGCATCATCTGACTGGACTCGCTCTTGTATGATTCCTCATGCATCTCTTCACACTATTACTGTGCATCAGCTTGGAACTTCTAACTGAGGTGTAAATCATCTCATTAAATCATCAGATTGTACATTATAAAATCAGCATCTTCATTAAAACGTTAGAGACGTAATGCCTCTGAAAGTTCCACGGCACCCTCAGAATTCTGGCACTAAAATAACAGAGTCACTGTTTCACGAGACCAGAAATATTGTCACTTTAATATCATGGCACGAGATCTCGTCATACCCCTATCAACATCGTAATGGATTTTTCGCCCAAATTGTACATATAATAGCATGGAATATACAGTACAATGTGCAAATTTTGATTACTGGGTTCGAAAGTAGATCATTTCCACATTTCTGACTCTGCACGGCAAAACCAGTCGCTTGTCGCAAATTGTCAAAATTAAGTTATTATGTTTTCATGAAAGGGCATAAATTCAAGCTTCAAAAGCGATACCTATATGAGGAATGAATGGAGGGCACTGGGCTGGGGAATATCAACATTCAAAAGGGAGTCGGGTTTCTCCTGTCGCATCAGAAGTGAAAGCGGAGAAATCTGCCTTTGAAGTTGACTATCGGCATGTAGCACTTCTGAGCGCTTCGTGCGGTCGGCGACTCGTTTGCATTCTGGTAGCCTCTCGGCACCATTCACAACCACACCGGATAGCCTACCTCGTTAGGTTAACTGAACTTTCCGGGAGGCAGATGGTTCAGGAGAAATATCACCATCAGTCAACCCAGTGGATTTAGGCGTAAATATTGAGTAGAGCGGTCAAAACAGAAACTTTTAACATTCTGCTGGAATTGAATTCCTCACCTCAAGAAAGTCAAGTTTTTTGGATGGAAAGGGTCAGTTTTTCAGCCAAATTTACTCAACAGTACAGTATAGACCTTCCACTGTTTCAAAACACTACAAACAAAAATCCAAGAATTTTACTTGCCTAAGCTTCGTTTTTCTCGGAAACCTCCGTCTGCGACAAGCGACTGGTTTTGCCGTGGAGGGTCACATTTAATGTTCTTGAAAAACAGATTAGGACACAAGCCCACCCAAGTCCAACCAAAAATCATATGCAGTACACCTACAGACAGAACATGCACACACACAATACACAGGTGATGCACTGTGAGAGGTTTAGACAAATATGATACACACACAAAGGCGAAACTCAAAACAGGCAAAAATGTGCAACATGATGCGGTTAACACAAACCACACACAGAGTGCAGCACGTGGCTCTCCTCAAAGACATCGCACATAAGAAACCAACCAACCCCAAAACACTGATAACACATGAGTGAGAGTGGAGGCTGAAATGTCAGAGAGATATTTGCATATTGTTATGTACTACATATTAAATGTGTTTTCAGAAGAACAAAGAAAGTCAGAAGAAGCGAGAACACACTCGTCTGTTTGCGTTTCACGTGAACTGTTCAGATCAAATTCAGCTTTTTTGGAGATGAATAAACTCCAGTGTTATTAAAAAAGAAGGTACTCTATCACAGACGCTTTATATGGTGATCATGCACAACACAAGTATATATCTGAATGTAATACAAATGTGGGTCTCATTCTCAAAAGTGTCCCTGAAGCTAATTTCAGCTATAACTGCAATGTCACGTGATCATCAAGCCCTAACCTTGATGCTAGCGGTGGCATCACTATGGGGCCTGCTGAAAAGAAGTATCATTCAAATTTGACGGACGATTCCTGAAGAAATTGTGCGATTTTTGCGAGCTCAAAAAGGCAGGAAAGGATTAAGTTGTGATGAGGAGAAATAACGAGGGCTGTTTAGAGCTGTTACTTCTGATTATCTATAGCTGTTAAACTAATGTTAATGGAAAGGAAAAATCGGGGATGAAAAAGGAAGGGTGAAGGGGGAGAAAGGATGAATGGTGGCTGATAAATGCTGCTGAAGTGAATCAGATATAGTTTGACGATAATCAGACCGATGTAGATTTGCTGTCCTTTTTCCAACGAGATTTTTATGATGCATTTATTAGATGTTGGAAAGGTAGCGCTTGTGCCAGGCATGTCCAAAGTCGGAGGTGGGATTTCATACAGCCCAACCTTCCGTCTTAAAATGTATGGCGTTATTTTGTGGTAAAATTCTGTGAGCCTGCAGTGGGCAGTTGCTGACCGTCTTCTTAATGGTTACAACTCAACTCTGCCTGCAGTGAAAAGCGTTAAACTAAACTGGGGTTTGCCTCGCTCATGAGCTCGCTCATCGCCTGTGTCCTGAGCCACGTACTACCGCACTTAATAGTATGGTAAGTAACCAAGTATCATCTTTTTCTATACGGTAGTATGCATCTTATGAACTAAAGTCAAAGTGAGTAACTGTCATTGTGAACACACCACAGCACAGCGCACAGTACACCCAGACAAATGTGACCTCTGCATTTGACCCATCCGTGAGGGAGCAGTGGGCAGCTAACAAGGAGAACGCCCGGGGAGCAGTGCTTGGGGATGGTACCTTGCTCATGAGTACCTCAGTGGTAACTTTAGCGGCCTAGTTCAAACCTGCGACCTTCTGATCACAGGCGAACACCCCTACCGTTACACCACCAACTGCCCCTAAACTGGCCATTGTTGGCAGCAAATACTCTGCCCTCGCTCACTCTGCTTGGCCTCACTTGGCACTGTGTTGAAATGTCAGAACTATAAGCGTTATTTTTGTTGCCAAAATTCTGAGCATGCAAACACACTCACTCGCACTCGACCCTGCCTTCCTCATTTATCAGCATCAGCCAATAACTCCCTAGAGCGCATTCTAGAACAATAATGTGGTCAAACGCCTCCAGGCCAACATTTTGTTGGAAAAAGTGTGATGTAGTACTTGATGGCTGAAAATGTGGAGTAGCAGCGGTGTTTCTCGACAGAAACCGTTCTACACCTGAATTTTACAGTCAGCAAGCCTGCATCACTTCACACGGGGAGGGGGCAGAGCATGCTGAGTAAGAGGCAGCTGGGGGATATGATACCTACATCACCAAATTAGGCAGTAGTCAGCCACGTTCACGGTGGTCGCTATTCACAGAGACACTCCTCCAGTATCAGACTGACAGGGTGATATATATGAGAGCAAACTTTAACGCCACAATACACACTGCATTCTTCAATCAGAAAGCCACACACAAATATAAGTTAACTACACACACACAAAGCATGGAGGCGTGGGCTCTGCCCGAGCCTGACCTGGGACCTGCCTGGAGAGAGAGCAGAGCGTTCTTTTCTTCATAAAGTCCAGGTTGCTCTTGACTGTAGTGTCAGGCACACCAGTTAAAATCTTTTAGGATTTTTCACTGAAGTGAAACAGTAAACAAATTAAATATACTCTTCAATCCTCAGATTCACATGTCCTTTGGCATTGGTCACTGCGGGATCACTTTGAATGCTGAGTCCAGGATTCCCATTTTGCTCTGGACTGCTTGGTTTCCTTCAGTCATGTTCCAATTTATTTGAACTAAGCTGCTCTGACACATGGTTAGAACATCAGAAGGATCCGTTCCTTTCTCACCACCAACACGACTCAGTAACTCGTCCAGTCTCTGCTCATCTCTCAGTTGGACATCTCTACTGGCTGGACTTCCATTAGAGGCAACTCGAGCATGTCAACTGCTCCAGAACGCAGCCGTGAGACCCGTCTACAATGTTCCTAAATTCTCCATACCACACCTCTACTACACAACCTGCACTGGCTCCCTGTAGCTGCTCGGCGCAAGTTCAAATCCTTAACACTCGCTTTCAAGACCAAGACTGGAGCTACACCTCCTTACTTACCTTAGCATGTTAAGATGTATAACTCAGCTGGTGATAACTTAGTTGGACGACAGGAGTTGACAAGTCCTGGCTTTGAACTGAAGAAGAACATTTCTTGGACACATCTCCTTGCAATATCATGA
The DNA here is from genome assembly GCA_032718565.1 of Distichodus sexfasciatus. Lineage (NCBI taxonomy): Eukaryota > Metazoa > Chordata > Actinopteri > Characiformes > Distichodontidae > Distichodus > Distichodus sexfasciatus. The sequence continues at coordinate 16,488 of JAVGVS010001005.1, forward strand.
TATCTTTTGGCTATATCACCCACTCCTAGCTAGAGCTTGGGTGTGTTGTGTGCATATGCGAGTGTGTGTAAGTAGCCCTCACCATATCCAGGTGTTACTGCACCTCCATCTGCGTCTCTATCTCCCAGTGCTTCAGTAGCAGCCAAAAGTTTCTCCCGCAACTTACTGATGATGTCACGATCAAGCTGGCTCTGTGATGCTCAGCTCATGTAGATGTCATATATACTTATCACCGCATACTTCTTATCCTGCACACACACACGCACAATGGCCAATAAGTACAGACCAGCAGTTTCAATGTGAAAGTGTGTGTGTGTGTGTGTACACACCCTCAGCGCAGACTGAAGCTCGTCCTTTAGAGAGTTGATCTCCTGTTTGAGATACTGAATCTCTGATTCCTTTATCGCCAACAGCACCTAGAAACACTAGCATTCGAGGTCATACAGATCGCTGCGGATTCACGGTACTGATGATCACACAGGTCTCGTTTCCTGCACTGGTTCCCGGGCTTTTGGGAAACCATGAACATGTGAAATCGTGAGGTAGGAGGTTGGCGGTGATTACCTGTGGGCACTTATCCCGGTGGAAGCGTAGAGCAGTTCTTGCTGGTTCCTAAGCTCAGAACTGGTTCTAGCAGCAGTGCAGTGGAAAAAGAGTAACTGATATTTAGTGTGTGTGTGTGTGTGTGTGTGTTACCTCCAGCTCATACAGGTCTTTGCTCTGTGTTAGAGGAGTCACTGCTTTATCTCCACTGAAGCAGGATCGCATGCGAGTTAACTCTGCCGTCAGACGGTTATTCAGCTCCTTACACACAGACACACACACACACACACAGACACACAAAATACAGTTTGACCTCTTGTAAACTTCCCTAGTGTAGAGTTGTGTGTGTGGTTTTTGTGGTTGGATGTCAAGTATAGTGTGTGTGTGTACCTGGTTGTGTGTGTGCAGCTGCTGGTTTTCTCTCTGGCACTGCTGTAAGGCTTGTCTCTCAGCCTCCAGCGCCTGTGCCAGGTGGTCTCTAAGCACTTCTGAAATACTGCTCAGACAGCACCTCCAACTCACGATGGATCGGCTACGCTCCTCCTACACACACACAATATAGGATTTATAATAGGAAAAAGGCAGTTTCATAAACTTTTTCATGAGACTCCCCAATATTTTGCATCTGCGCATGCTTTGTTTTTACAAAAACTTCAAATTTTCTTTAGAAAGGAACAAAAGTAGTGATAAATCACCTTTATGTTGAATTATTAGGTGACATGCATCATATATCTAACAGTTTTTTGCAACAGCATTCACTGCTTTCAATATATTTTTGTCCAAAAATTTCTTTACAAAACCTAACCAAGTTTCAAGTTCAGTTTCATTTTATTGTCATACACATAACAATGTAGCAGCGTTACCTGAAATGATATTTTTAGCAGGAAGCCACCTCAACAATGCCAGATTAAAATGTGCATGAGAGAGAGAGAGCTGCCTAAAAGAAAAATAGTAGCCACAACTGCCTTGCTAATCCCCTCATCGTATGTGGCTGTGGTGGGCTTGGATTGTGACGCAGGTCTTCTCAAATCAGGGTTGCAGATGTTACTCTGCCCCTCTGTACAGTGCCCCTCTTTCTAGCACATAAAAGTGTGATGGTTACGGAGTTGGCCCCGTGGTCAGAGGGTTGCCTGTTCAAGTGCCATGAAGATAGCACTGAGGTACTCATGAGCAGGGAACCGTCACCAAGTACTGCTCCCCAGGTACTGCTAAAAAGCTGTCCACTGCTCCATCATAGACGGGCCAAATGCAGAGCTCACATGTGGCTGTGATGCGCTGCGCTGTGTCACAATGACAATCATTCACTTAAATTATAAATGTCTATTAATTAACATTTGCATAGGCTCCTTTACTTTTGGTCGTTAACTTAATCTGTTTATTTCTTTTAAAATTTGCACAGTCTAGGAACAGTGTCGTGAGTAACATGTTACAAAAGTAAGGCAATTACAGTAATGTATTACTTTTTGCTGTATCACAATAATGTAAGGCATATTTCTGTATTACACATGACAACACACTTTTAATCCGAAATTTAGTGAAAAAAATAGTGAGTAAAAGAGCAATTTCCTGCAGAGTGCATATCTACAGTCATCACGCTACACCACATCGCCCTCCACTGGAGGTAGAATGAACTGCAGTAAACTACATTTTTGCATTTTACAATGCCAAGTCCGACTTCCACACTTATTTCTGTGAAAGTAATGCAGGAGTCGTGAACCACATTACGATTCTGAGACAATAATATTGGAATGGTCCCAATTGCTTTGAAATAACACTAACTAGTAATCTATGATTATACTATATTACATTTTATTATTATTAATATATTATTATATTGTATTATATTTTGGAAGTAACTTGCTCAACACTGTCTAGGAACGAATCAGGGTTCATTTTAGTAAGTTTTAAACTAGTATGACTATGTACAGAGCAGATAAAGAACCTTGAATCTTCGTTAATTTTTCAATACCTGACTCGTCTGAATTGCCAAGCCCCCTCGAAATAGTTCCACTGTACTGTTAAAACACTATACATTTTATGTAGTGTATAAATGTGTGTGTACTCACTCGTACTGCAGGCGCAGCTGTTCTATGTCTGCACTGACTCCACTCAGCTGCGCTCGCTGGGTTTTCTCCAGCTCCTCACGATGAGCATTCTTCATAGCCTCGATAGCTACAAACACACAGACAAAACAGAGCAATTGTATTTGGTAATTTTGCACACATTTGTAATAAACATGTCATAAGGGGTTTATTACCAGCAATGGTGGCATTGGTCTCCTCCTCCAGCAGTCTCTCTCTCTCCTCCAGCAGCTTGCTGATCTCACGCTGGTGTTGACGCTGTAGATCCTCAATCACCTTCTGGTGCGTCTGTTCCATCACTGCAAAACCACGCTCACATGTCTCCTACACACACACACACATGCACACAAAACAGGCATACATACATAACACACACACAACACACATCAACACATTTTAGATGCAGTCTATTAAGAGGGATGCCTGTACAAAAGTCTCGAGCCACCCCTCACTTCTTCACATTCTTCTTCCAAAGAGCATGAGTTTATGCCTTTAAGTGAGTGATTTTTGTCACTGTGAACACAGCACAGCACACAGTGCACCACAACCAAATGTGACCTCTGCATCTGACCCATCCGTGAAGGAGCAGTGGGCTTGGAGACTGTGCCTTGCTCATGCGTACCTCATTGGCACATTTACCAGTCTGGGATTCGAACAGGCGACTCTCTGATCACGGAGCCAACTTTAACAGTGCTACCAACTGCCTAAACGTGCAGGGACCCAGCAGTGACAGTGTTGGAAGTAGGATTCAAACCCATAACCTCTTGATACAGAGGCGAGTTTCCAGTTTGAGTGACACTAGCTATTCTATTGGATCCAACACCAATTTTTGGGAGGTGCTGACCCCTGCAGAGTGGGAACACCCTGGGGGTGGTGGTGGTGATCTGGTGGTTAGGACACTCACCTTTGGACCAAGAGGTTGTGAGTCTGAATACTACCTTCAGCACTACAAATACTGGGTCTCTGAGCAAGACCCTTAACCCCAAGTCGTGGAAACTGTCCTTGAAATTAGGAAAAGGAAGTCGCTCTTGATAAGAGCATCTGCTAAACGCTGTAAATGTAAACACCCGACAAGCGCTGCTGCAAATTTAGACCATGCCAGGTGCCATGGTAATCAGGTAAGGTTATTCGCCTCACCTGTCAGTGGTCATGATGTTATTCCTGATCAGTGCACATTTTCACATGTTGCAATAAATCACTGTACCTACAGTCTCATTTCTTTAGTAAAATATAAAGAAGTGATGGGTGGCTCAAAACTTTTGCATAGTACTGAACTTGAATGGACTTGATAGATCATATGATGAAAATCTCAAACACCCAGATGCAAAGAGGAAGCTAGACGAGGCAAAGGTTAGAAAGAGAGAGCTGATAGAAACAGACAAGAGAATACAAGATTGTGAGCGAACGTTCAAAGCTGTCATGCTCTCACAATATTTTTCTATTTTTTGAGTGTTTAGAGACTTTTTTTTTACTGTGTTAGGTTTAATGTGTGGTCCAAATCAGAACTAAATCTGGCTAGATTAGACTGATCAAAAGGATTTTGGGCATTAAAGGCACAGTCTGCCCACAGATAATGTGCCACAAAAGCTTTTTAGCTTTCCAGTTGTTGAACTAGTCACATTTTCATTTTAGCTACATTATTCTGCAGACAGACAAATATCAAACCTTTTAAATACGATGAGAGGTAAGGAACAGAATGGACAGTCCTTACTTTCCATATATTCAGAGATGCTAGCCAAACATTTATGAGACTTTTAAAATGTGAAAGGTAAAAGTGAGAACCTTGAGACTGTCGAAGTCTCTCTGGTACTTTTCCCTCAGGCTGGCCATGTCTTCTCCTTCAGGAGGTTTGTTCTCCAGCTCGTCACGCATTGTGCTCATCTGCAGTTCCAACTCCCGAACTCTTCCCCTCAGCAGTGACATTGTATCCCTGCCAACTTCCTGCATTGGCCCACCCCCTTCCTCCATTGGGCATGCCTCTTCCGCTTCAGGAACATGAAGCCGGTGAGATTCCTCCTCTTCCACAGATTCAAACCTCTCGCCCAGAGTACGGATGGTCTGACTATAACGGTCATGCAATTTCTGAATCTCTTCCTGATGTGTTGTCTCCAGATCCTGGATTTTCCCTCGGAATTCATGCTCCAGCTTGCAGATTTGCCCATCATGCCTTGTGTCCGATTCTTCCACCTCCTGCAGCAGGTTTTCCAGCTTCCTTTGGCTGTCTGCAGCACGTTCTTTCAGTGCCATCTCACGTTCCGAGTGCTCCTGCTCTGCCCACCTCAGTTCTTCGGCGTGCCTCTTCCGGAGTTCTTTAGTCTCCCTATGGAAGGTCTCCTCCAGCTGCTCCAATCTTTCTCGTTGTTCCTGCAGCTGCTGTAACCGCAGTGCCACCTCCTCTCGCAGTGCTCCATTCTCTTCCTGCAAGGAAGTTACTGTCTTGGAGAAGCTGAGTTGCTCTTCCTCCAGGCTCTTCTGATAGCGCTGTTTGATGGCAGCTACATTCTGGGCATGTCCCTGCACCAAGGCGGCCATGTTGGAGCTGGTCTCTTGACACAGTGAGAGCTCCTTCTGGTGCTTAGCTCGCAGCCTGCAAGCGACATATGCAACCTGAGCCTGAATCAGTGCCTCATGCATGCAGAGAGAGCTGCATGCTGAGGGTCCACCTTCCCTGTGCCCAGCAAGTGCTTGTATACTCTCTGCAAGTCCTGAGAGAACAGTGCTGCTACCACCCTTGCATACCTTTTCTACCTGCTCTGACAACTGGCGAAGTACCTTTGCCTGCCTCCTAAGCTCATCTACCAGATTCTCTCGTCCTGTTTGCAGGATGGATTCGGCATGACCCAACTCTCTATTCCACACCTGCATGGCTTCTGCCAAATGCCTTTCTACAATTTCCTTTGCGACAGTTTGGGCTTCTTCTACCTCAATCTGGTTCCTGTATGGATCAAGCTCGGGTGAGGTAAAGTCAGCGAGCAAAGTTTCTGGACCAGTAGTAAGCTCAATGCTTGAATCTTGGCCAACTTGTTCAGCGACTAGAGCAGTAACCGCTTCCATCACTGCGGTGTCCCTTTGCTTCAAGGTCTCATTTACCTTGAGCAAGTCCCTTTGAAGGTTCTCAAACTGGCCCTGGTATGTGTGCATGAGATTCTGAAGTGTGTATGCAAGTTCGGCACTAATACAAGCACTGGAAACCATGCTCTCAGATAAAACGCTATTCACAAGTGACTGTGCACTGTCTAACCTGCTGCTGAGGGTACAGTCCTGCTGAGACTTTTCCAGTTCATCCACCAATGTGCTCTCTAGCATCAGTTTCCTGGCCAGGATATCCATGTAAACTACAGAAAGGCAACCTTCATGGCTCTTTTGAATGTTTTCTGCATCTCTGTGCATTTCACCAAGACTTTGCATTAGATCAGATTCAGTAGTCTGAAGAGAAAATGCCATCTTCTCCAAAACAATTCCTTCCAAGGCTAACATTCTAGCAAACAACCTCACTGTACACTGTTCATCCTTTTGCACCTGCGATTCAGAGTTTTCTGAGGCAAGAGGGGTCTCACACAGTGAGCCCATCTGCCTCATGTGAAAGGTCGCATTTACTAAGTCTTTCTCTATCTCTGCTAGGAGGCATACTTGCGCTTCAGCACTGTTGTGCTTACCTTGGCTGCTTATAATCTCTCTAACCTTAAATCTGCAAGACTCCACAAAACCCAGAGCTTTACTGTACTCTAAGCTGGGACTGTTGTCCAAGACATTCCCTTCCACAGACATGCTGGCTTTACTGTCTGGCTCATCTTCATGTAGTCCATCACCAGTAGTGGTGCTGCATGTATTTATGGGGGAACTATTGTCTGACTTGTTTACTTTGTCAGGCATCTTTGTTGTGGCATCTCTCAGCTTCTCTTCTGTGGCCTGGAGCTTGGACTCGAGTGCATGGATGATGGACATAAATCTCTCAGTGTCACTGCAGTACTGGAACGAGTTGTCACTGGTTATGCTAATGTCCTGAGTGATATCCCCGGTGATGTCTGTGCTTGATTCTGGTACAATCTCCTCACTCACATCTTGTGTCAGATCCAGGGATGTGTTATCTATCTGAAACCTGTCTGTTCCCTGGGACTGGTGGTACTTTTGGCACTGAATGTTGGAGAAACGAATTCTCTGACGCTTGGCAAGAGACACTTCTGTTTCCGAACTGCATCGTGCCAGGGTCACCGATGAAGTGGTGGAGGAGGTGCTATGTTCCGCTGCCTTCTCCAGAGTGTGGAGCACATTTTGTTGAGAATGGCGACGTTCCATCCTGAGGTCGGCGTATCCCAACCGCAGGGAATCAAGGTGCCGTTCCAGCTCTTCAATGCGATCCTCAGCCACCGCCAGTTTCTCCTTCAGCTCTAGCTCTGCCGCACAAGACTCAGCCTTCCCACGCCCCACATGGGAAAGAAGCTCCTCCCTCGCTTGTAGCCGGAGTTCCGTCTCCTCCAAGCTGCTCCCCAGAGCGGCCATCTTGATGAAGGCTTCGTTCAGGTCTTGCTCCTTCTGCCGCACCAGCTGCTCGTATGTCTCCTTTGTCTGCTGCACCTCCTCCTCTTTCTCCTTCAGAACCCGACTGATCCTGGCGAACTCTTCAGAGACGCGCTCATACGAGCTCTCCAGCGAGCTGAAGTCTGTCTCTTTCCTCTCCAGCTGGGCCTGCAGTTTGCTCACTTCCCTGTCGGCTTCTGCAATCTGGTTAACTAGTTCTTGGCAGCGGCAAGCCAGGCGGTCCCTCTCTTCCTCCAGCCTCCGCACGCTCTCCCTCAGGTCGTCAACCATGTCATTCTGCTCGCCGAGTTCTTGCTGCAGACGCAGCACCTCCTCCCTGATCTCCAAACTAGCCCTCTCCTCGCTGCCCCGCAGAAGCGCCTCCACCTGCTCCTGCACCTCCTGGAGTCGGAGTTCAATCTCGCGTCTCATCTCCTCAGACTCGGCCAGCCTGCGGGTCAGACTCTGTCGCTCCCTCTCATGTTTGTCTTCCAGGCATCGATGCTCCTTTCTCTCCCGCTCCTCCCTCAGAGCTTGCACCTCCTCTGTGGCGATGAGACGCCCGGTGACCTCCTGAAGTTTCTCTTGCAGCTTCTGTACCTCTTTTTGCTGATCTCTTTGCAAGGCCTGCTGCCTCTCCAGCAGCCTCAGTGCCTGGCTCTTCTCCAGCAGAGCTGCCTCCACATCTCGCAGTCTCTCCTCACTGTCTCGCAGCTGGGCTCGTAGCGTCGCTTCATTGCGACACCACTGTTCCTCCTGCTCACGGCAACGGCTCTGCTCCAGCTTAAGTTCACTGCGCATACGGGCCACTGCCTGCTCGCTGTCTAAAATCTCAGCCATGGCAGACGCCAGCTTCACCTGCAAGGCTTCTATCTCTGACTCGTGATGGCCGATCAGGTCCTGAGCCTCGCTGTAGCTCCGCCTCAGGTTGCAAACCTGCTGACTCGCCAGGTCATGCTTCCGCCGCTGGGCATCTAGCTCGATCTTTAACTCCTGGTTGAGCTTGGTGAGACGTTGCCACGAAGGTCGGTGAGACGAGGAAGAAGAGGACGAATCAGAGGATGCTTGTCCTGGCACGTTGGCACTCTTTAAAAGATGAAGGACAGATCGTGGTTAGTGGTACAACGTCTTACGCTTCAACCCCAACAGACGAGGAGAGCTCCATCTCTGGGCTGCTGCTGGGACACCCGACAAGGTTTAATGAGAACTCGATCTGTTCTCTACTCACCTCCACAAGCTTTGTACTGTGCTTTTTCTACGTAACAAGATGGGAAAAATGCTCCAGACACAGGTTCAATAAAAGATGAAAACAATCAAAAAGAGGAAAAAACATCATGTTCATGGTTTGTGATAAAGAAATAAGAAATAGTGGTCACTACAGTGTGATATCTCAGCTCGAGAGCTACTTGAAGTGAAGGAACAAAAAAGAAAAGTGGTGTTGATGTAGGTTACAGGTACATGAGACACATAAAAATAAGAATGCAACATGCTCCAGAAAAAGCCATGCAGACAAAGTACAGAGATCAGAGTTGACAGAGATGAAGGAACAAACACAGAGAAGGAAAAAGCACAGGCCGAAGCTTGATTGGAGTTTTCAGTCTGCCTTGCACTTAGCAAACCTCGGCTTCCAAATCCAACCCAGTCGGAACCCGGAGAGAAAGAGCGACTCCACACGGCGATTAGTGAACACACATGCTAACATTCATGCATAGAGTTAAATCGGTTATGTACAGCACGCTTATAAGGGAAATATTCATAAAGCTGTTAACTTCACCACAGACAAAATATAAAGTACCGCACTGAGCGCTTATCAGGCTGAGCCAGACTATAAGTTTAGCATAGCTTTGTCTTGTTTAAAATGTTGTAAAAGCCTTATAAAATATTGCAATAACATTTAAATAAAAGATTTAAGGTGGCAAACTAAACTCAACATATATTCAGCATTATTTACACTCCACCATCTCAGAAACAAACCAATTTGTAGCATATTGTTTGCACCTGGGCTATTATGAATAATCCTAAATTTCTGCGGCCTAGCTCATACAGTTAAATAGGTTCACTGGCTATTTTACGATATTTTTCTTGTTTGTAAAATGCTTGGCTGATCATTTTCAAATGTGTGTATCTATGTAACAGTAACACACAGACACCTGGAAAACACTGAGGATATGCAAGTCTTTGGCTTAACTCCAGATATGTATTAATTTAGCTTAAGTGATTTTAAGGGAGAGACTGTCATTGTGAATACAGAACAGCATACAGTGCAACACAACCAAATATGACCTCTGCGTTTGACCCATCCGTGAAAGAGCAGTGGATACCTTTACTGACATGTATCCAATTTATGATGTTTAAGAAATTCTACATCTGTTCCTATTAAATTTTGACCAGTATTCCAAAGGCAATTATGATTAAGCAAGTTGCATAATTTTGCAACAAAGTTGTATTTGTTCACACACTTCAAATTTTTCAAATTGGTGCATGGGCAAACAAAATGCCACAAAATGTTTCAGCTCTGAGATGATTGCGCACGGATCATTTCTTGGCTTGAGCCAGAATACCCGTATGGTAAGTATTTAAGGACTACTCTGAACATACAGTGAAAGTGTGTGTGTGTCACCTGCAAGACGTAACCCTCGCGAGCGCTCTGTTCCCGTCCACGGGAGTCCTGCAGCTGCTCCTGTAAGAGGCTGTTCTGCTCCTGCAGCCTCGCCAGCTCTTTCTGGGTCTGTCCCAGCTACATAACAACAAAACAACCACATCAGTTCATTTCACAGACAGTTTTCCACTTCTTTTCAACATTCCAGAAAAGTAGAACCTGCAGTTTTCCAGAAGTAGAAGAAAAATGTGAAAACAGCAGACATGCCATGACTGAACATTTTTACTTGCAGCGAAAAGCCTACAGAGCCTTTTTGAGTGATTTTCTAGCAAGTATTGCATTGTAATGCACAGACACGGTACAAATGGTAATCTTGACATATAATGCATTAATAATTTCATGGATTAAATTATATATCAGCTATATATTAGGGATATTGGCATTATTGGCTGATGCCGACATCTGATATTTTCATGCTTACATTTGCCCATGCCAACACCTATGCCGATAAATGAATGAGGCAGAGTTCAGCACGCAAAGACAAAATATTTTGCTTGTCAAAGTTCCACTGCACGCTCAGAATTTTGCCACAAAAATAAGGCCATAGTTCTGACATTTCTAACGCAGTGCCAGGTCAAGCAAGCGTAAAAGCAGAGTGGAGCGAGGGCAGAACAGAATATGATGTACAATAAATGCGTCATCAAAAATTGGCTGGAAATATCGGGCAAATCTAAGCATCGATTCGATGCTGATACGATTCTGATATTAACGTGCATCACTACTATATATAAATATAATATATAATACACTGTCAGTCAAAAAAGGACCCTTTGCACCTTTGCTCATAACTTTGGCCAAGTGTTGAATGATTTTCAAACGTATTTTCCTGTTGCATTCAGAATAAAATTTACACCAAAGTGATTATTATATTGTCCACCATATCTTAAATGTGAAGCTATTTAGCTGCTTATGTAGCCATAAATACACCTAAACATCCTGCTTATATGACGCACCTCTTTGTCCAGCAGGGCGGCGAGCTCCTGCGGAGGGATTCTCTCTCCCCCTGACAAGTGGACACTGCCACCTGTAATTGGCACCTGCTTCTCCTCTCGGAGGGGTGTAGTCTCCACCTGATGCCACCTTTGCTCAATTTCCACCTGCACGTCTGGACTGCTACTGTCGTCTGCTCCAGCTGCACCGCCCACGCCCAAACTACAGCCACCGTCCACCTCCATCCCGCCCTCGCCGCGCCCCTCCTGTGGGGGCGTGGTCACTTCCCGCTGCCTCCCAAACTCACGTGTAACTTCCTCCTCCATCACAGGTGACTTCCCCCCAGATGGGACTGGTCCGGGGGCGGAAAGGGAGGAGGAAGTGTGCGGAGAGGAAGCACTGGACGCCGGGGAGGAGGCGGAGGAGGGGGAGGAGAGGGGTGAAGGGGAGGAGCTTACATCCAGCGTCCCCGCCCGGGCCCTCGGGGGGCGCTCTGGAGCCTCCCTGTCCTGCCGCTGCTGAAACTCCACCCAGTCGAAAGTTTTGGACCGCCCCTCTCGCCGGCGCTCGCGCACTCGGGGCTTGCGCTGTTCCGGGGGCGGGGGCGGGGCCGGGGCCGGGGCCGAGGAGACCGGGGCGGGGCTGCCGTTGGCCGCTGTTGACCTTTGACCTTCGACCTCGGAGGCGTGGGAGGGGGTCAGGGAGATGTCGGGGGTCGGCCGGGTCACGTCCAGGACCACTCCGGCCCTCACTCGCTCATCCGGAACCGAACTGAGGGCAAAGAGAGAGAGAGAGAAAATGAATAATGCAGTAAATAAAATTAAGGTCTACGGGGTTAAAAGTGGGGAATATTTTTAGAAGTCTGAAATGGCCTTTAGAGCTCACACACATACACATACACACACACACACGCATATATACACAAATACGCACCCACATTTCCACAAATGCACACCTAAACACACAAACTCACACATACACCTACAAAAAAAACTACTTAAACACACAGAACACACGCATATACTCACACAAACATACACACTCAAAGCGTTGGCATGTTATCCTGACACCATGCAAATGTGTGTGAGGGCAAAATAATGTGTTAGAACTATCTACACACTGCAAACCATCCTGCCTGTCTAAGCCAGAATGTGTGTGTGTGTGTGTGTGTGTGTTTTAGGGGTGTAGGTTTTCTGTCAAGTGTGTCAATGTGAGAGGTGATTGCATGATGACTCAACCTAACAGCCAATGAAAATCGTCCTTACATTTTATTTCACCAATTAGGTTTTAAGAACAAACTCCACCTCACAAGCATAAACTCATTATTTCATACAATATAAAATAAATAATTCCCTATATACGAGAAGTTTTGTTAATCATAGAAAAGTTTTTATAATAATTCCAAACAATAAGTATATCATCTTCCAATCACAGATAAGTTTTCATTTAAAAAATCCAAATAAATAGCCATAATAGTTTTTACTATAAATTTCTAACAGAGTGTAAAAAGTAAATGCAAACAATATAAGTAAATATATATATACCTTACAAGGTGTTAAAGTGTAGCAGTGTCAGGTGTAGAAGTGAGAGTGTATCAGTCGGAGTTTATAGTAAATCATTTTTACAGAGAGGAAGTGTGCTCGAGGTGAAAACTGTTATTAAAAAGCTGTAAATAATGTGATAATCACATGATGTGTTAATCTGTGGATGATGATGTCATTATCCTTAACCCCAAAACTGTCCCCAAATTACACCCATGCCGTGTTTAGAGTGTGTGACATTAAAACAGAGGAGTGAAATTCCAGCACGAGGAAGGCTGACAGTGCTCCGACCAGATGGCAACGCATCTACATCTCTAAAATACACCACATTCCCACCGTGTGGAGACAGACACGAAATAAAAACGAGTTCAACTCACCCTCACACACACACACCACAGAGGTAACACAAGCTAATCCATTACACACACACACACATACACACGTCAGGAGTTCTGACATCTCTGTTCCCGTCCTTCACCTCACTCCTCAGACCTGAGTGTGTGTGTGTGCGCGTTGACGGAATGACTGACGTGATTGATTACAGCATGAACGGCTTTCAGGAACGAAGAGCTAGACGAGCAGTGCAGTGAGTACAGCAGGAGCTGTTACACCAGTGCAGACCACAAACACACAACATACCATACATACTTCACACACACACACACACACACACACACAGTTAGGAAGAGAAGTTTCCAACCTTGACTTGAGAACAGAGAGTTTGAGAGAGACATTTTTCCTGTGGAAGGTTGCGGAGAGCAGGAAAAGAAGGAAGGAAAGAGAGTTTTGTCGAGAGCAAGAGAAGAAAAACAAGCAAGAAAAATAACAGCGGTCATACCATCGAGTGATAGATCTGAGATCAGACAGTAAATCGTCATTAAAGTGCTAACATTATGAATTAGTGGAAATCAGACACCATCAGCTCCAATCCCACCATCACACACATCAACTAACGCTTTACTGCAAGACACAAACACACCAGCGAACGCAGCACACACACTTCACTCACAAACGCACTTCACCCAGTTAAATACAAAACACACATCAAGCGGTGGCTTACTTCCATAATACACTGTCGGTCAACAAAATGATACCACATTTCATTGTATTTTGTAGATATCACAGTGAAAATTTTAGTCTTGCATTAATAATTTCAAAAACGAACTAAAACACATTGATAATCAAATGGTAATACACAAGGAGTCAAAAAAGCAGCTCCGTACTCTTGCCCATAACTTTGGCAAACGTCGACCACGTTTTAACTGCTGCAGTGAAAATTTTAATTTACGAGCAAATCCAACAGTGATTCATTCATTCATTCATTTTCCGAACCGCTTTTATCCCAAGTGGGGTCGCGGCGGGACCGGAGCCTATCCCGGGAACTTACGGGCGCAAGGCAGGGACCAACCCTGGGCAGGTGCCAACACACTGCAGGGCACACACACACTCACATTCAGACATAACAGGACCAATTTAGAGTCACCGATTAACCTACATTATCTGCCTTTGGACTGTGGGAGGAATTCATAGATGTGACACTATCACTACAACCCCAAAAGCAAATCACGCAAATATACGGTTTAATTTCCTTAACAACACCAGCTCTCGCTCTTGCTGGTTTTAGCGCTGTCTCAAAATTAGAGAACTGTGTTTAAACGAATCAATTTGAGATGTTATTTTAATAATAAATAATTTGGCGTTGGTGGTCTACTGGTAGGACACTCGCCTTTGGACCAAGAGGTTGTGGGTTCGAATCCGACCTCTGACCGCATTACCAACACTGGATCCCTGAGCAAGACCCTTAAGCCTATGTTGCTCTCAGGGGAACTGTTCCTGTAATTAGGAAATGTACTGTAAGTCGCTCTGGATAAGAGCGTCTGCTAAATGCTGAAAATGTAAACGTAAATGTAATTTAGTATATACATAAGGGGGCGCTGCCGCCTCACAGCAAGAAGGCCCTGGGTTCGATCCCATGGTCGGCCGTAGGGCCTTTCTGTGTGGAGTCCAAAAGCATGCAATTTAGGTTAATTGGTGACTCTGAATTGGCGTAAATGCAAGGTGTAAATGAGAGTGTTAGCCCTGTGGTGTGTTAGCGCACCACCCTAACCCAGGGTTTGGTCCCTGCATTGTATCATAACAGACTGTGTGATATTGTCTCCTCGTACTGCGTTGCGATGAAACGTGTGATTTACACCCTTAACATTGAGCGAGTGAGTCGGGCATACCGGGTGACATCAGGGGTCAGAGTGGGCTTCACGCTCCTCATGATGGCCTGGATCCAGTTCCGCCGTATCCCAGAAGTCATAGCGGACAGGGTGAAGGCTCCGTCCTTACTCTGGAAGAGGTGCACACATGAATAGATACATGGGTGAATGACTGTCATTGTGAACACACAGTGCACCACGAGTAGTGTTTGGGGATGGTACCCTGCTCTTGAGTACCTCAGCGGTACCGTTACAGGTCCCAGACTCGAACCGACGACCTTCCGATCACGGGGCCAAGCCAACTCTCTAACACTAACAACTGCCCCAGTGAAATGAATACGTGAGTATTTTGGTGTCCTGCAGCTCAGCTGAGAGAGTAGAGCGGAGCTCGTTACACACGTTGCTGGAATACTCTTCACACCACACCTCGTCTTAGCCATGATGTCACTCCAAAAACCTGATGTCACGCCCGACCAATCACAGAGCCACACTCAACAACCAATCAGCATGTGTGTTAAACAACAGAGATAATAAACTACAAACTGGGGGTCGACTGATATGGTTTCTTCGGGGCCGATATCGATTATTGCCAATCAGGGAGAGCGATAACAAATTGTTTGAACCATTACATGCCTGCTTTAAAAATGAAAATTGATGCCAACGTTTAGAACATCATAATTATATTAGATAATAAGAATTAATCAGCTTTTCGTCGCTGTTAGCAGAAACATTTGATGATAATAATAATAATACATTTTATTTCTAAGGAGCCTTTCAAGTCACCCAAGGACGCCGTACAATTACATATAAAATCATTGTTAACTCTACAAACAATATAAAAAACAATATAGAACATGCCTCACAAAAGACAATAATACATTTGATGTTATTTTTCAGGAAATTGAAAAAATATATATATTCTAAATATATGAACGTTGTATATAAATATATGAACAAGTTGTTTTCACCGCTTTTTATTGGTTAAATATTCCTAAAAACTGTTAGGCCAATGTGTTGTTGTTTGTAATGCTCAGCTATAATACCAATTATTATATTATATATTACAGGTACAGGTGGTTATAGTGTTTGCTAATAAGCAAAAGCGTCATGCTAACCCAACATGCTAAGCACTCTAGCATCATGTTAGAGACATTCTAATGATGTTGCTAGCAACATGCTAATATAGTTAGCATAATCCTGGCAACATGCTAATCAGCTAAACGTCATGCTAGCAACATGCTAATCGCACTAGCATCATGCTAGGAACATGCTACACATGTTATTAACAGAATGTTAATATAGTTAGCATAATGCTAGCAAAATGCTAATATTATTAGCATTATGCTAGCCATGCTAATATAATAAACATAACCCTAGCGACATGCTAATATTGTTAGCATAATGCTAGCAACATTCTAAGCATGTTAGCATCATGTTAACAGCATTCTAATGATGTTGCTAGCAACATGCTAATATAGTTAGCATAATAATAGCATAACATGCTTCAATCAGCTAAGCGTCATGCTACTAGCAACATGCTAAGCACTCTAGCATCATATTGAGACATTGTAATGAAGGTGCTAGCAACATACTAATATAGTTAGCATAATGCTAACAACATGCTAATCAGCTAAACGTCATGCTAGCAACATGCTAATCACACTAGCGTCATGCTAGGAACATGCTACATTTATTAGCAGAGATGCTAATATAGTTAACATAATCTTTAAAATGTAATATCATTAGCATCATACTAGCCATGCTAGCCACGATGCTAATATAATTATATAAAGCTAGCAACATGCTAATATAATTAGCATAAAACTAGCAACATGCTAGTGTTGTTAGCATCATGCTAACAACATGCTAATGGGGTTAGCAAGGCGTGGCTTATGAGCATCATGATAAATCTCGAAGACTGATTAGTTGCCTGAGTGTTGCCCTGTGTCTTAATATCCCCTCTTTACAAGAGTCATACCACTACATTCGAATAGGCCGCTGAATTTGCCCACCCCTCTTTCATGGGTCTGCGACAAAGCGGTACAGGAAGAGAGTTCTCGCCAAAATCCATTCTAAGTCAATGGGGCAAATTGGGGTCTCTTATTCTTGAGGTGGCTCCTATACCCTCTTGCGGGTATGTTCTGACACAACTTGCAAAAAGCCTCTTCAAATGTGGTGGTGAGATTTCTACCATTCTCTAAATACAGTCCGTCAAAGTTGGTCTCAATGTTAAGTCTATGGGACTTTTCCCCATTCTATGTCAATGGGGGCAAGATTTGGGGTCTCTTGTTGCAGAGGCAGAAACCTATACCCTCTTGGGTATGTTCTGACACAGGTTGCAAACTTCTTCAAATATTAGTAAATTTGACCTTTCTACAAAATTCCCTCTCTGCTGATCCGTCAAGTTGGTCTCAATGTTAAGTCTATACAGGACTTTTTGGGGGCGGTTAGTACCCCCCTCTTGAGAACAATTAACATACCTAGAAAAGAATCATAGCACCCATTCCGATTAAAAGCGCGCGATTCGATACCTCGTGCATTGGGTCTCGACAAAGCGATCTTGGAAGGACTAATTCTGGCCGAACTTTATCGCGGAAGATTAAGAATAATAATAATAATAATAATAATAATAAGCCTGAGAGATAACAATAGTAGTGCTTTGTATATTTTATCTTCATTTATTTCTAAGGAGCCTTTCAAGTCACCCAAGGACGCCGTACAATTACATATAAAATCATTGTTAACTCTACAAACAATATAAAAAACAATATAGAACATGCCTCACAAAAGACAATAATACATTTGATGTTATTTTTCAGGAAATTGAAAAAATATATATATTCTAAATATATGAACGTTGTATATAAATATATGAACAAGTTGTTTTAATATTTAAATATTAAATATTTTTAAACTGTCAGACCAATGTGTTGTTGTTTTGTAATATAGCTATAATACCAATTATTATATTATATATTACAGGTACAGCTGGTTATAGTGTTTGGTTCCAGGATGTCCTCTTTCTGTCGGTGCCAAAGGTGCATGTCTGTGTATTTTTGTTTTGTTCTTTGACTGCTCGTGGCCACAACCTAAGCGATAAATATCATCACTGATACCGGCCTGGCTGATAACTTGTTGATCCTCTACAAACATAACACATGACAACACCCAGACAGCAGTTATATTTAGCGAGTTATAAATTTCTGACACTAAAGACGTGTTGTTCTTACGCAGAGGCGACACTGCGCAATCCTCTATTCCTGACATCACTAAAATAACCGGGAAAGGCCAGAATCACTATAACTGCCTCCGGCCAAAAATCAACATCAACATCAACATCAGCCACACACACACACCACCCAAAACAACAAAAGGCTGCTACTTCATATATAGTTTTATTCGCGTGCACATGTACTGTTCCTGTTCATACAGATTTTTGCAAGAATTTTGTAACAATCTGTTGTTGATAAATGTGATACAAGACACAAACACAAAAAGAGTCTTGAATCTTAAACCTCTAATCAATAAATACTTTACCTAACGACTAGTTGTATATATTTTAGATAAAGAAGCGACTGACCCACAGGAACATTATAGCTGGTGAATGCCCTTTACTTCATATAATACTCTGACGTGTGGAGTTATGGGTGAAAACTTAATACAGTACACACACATTTGTTCACATGACGCGCAATTACACAGCTACACTGAACTCCTTGCTTTCACGTAAAACAGCTAAACCCGACTTGGAATGTCAGACTCCTGGGCCAGCGGTCTGTCTGCTCCAGACTCCTGAGACCAGAGTGAGTCCAGTTTGGGAAACTGATGATATCACCTCTACGTGATGACAGGTCTGGAGGCCTTGATGCTGATGTAAGCTTAGAGGCTTGGCGATGGAAGCGTCTGGGACAAACATGGAACACAAAGCCCAAACACACCGTCCTGCTGACCTGCACGTGGGTTACACGCTTTAACATATGAGTGCATGTTAAAAGCATTCTTTAACTGACAGTGAAAAGCTGAGTGGGAGCTGCAAACATCAGGTTTAAATTTGTCTAAACCAGTGCATCACATGTGACTCGCTCCGTAAACCCACGTTGTGTGTGAACTATATTTGGTTTTAGAGCCAGAAGAGATGCAGGACAGTTCCCACTTAGAGCAACCACAGCACCAACTCAATAAGTTCGATTATTTTTGTCATTGTGAACACCACAGTGAAATGTACCCCATCCGTGAAGGAGCAGTGGGCAGCGAACATGGTTTTTAGCAGCAGCACCCATGGAGCAGTGCTTGGAGATGGTACCTTGTTCATGAGCAGTACCTCAGTGGTACCTTTAGCGGTCCAGGACTTGAACCGGCAACCCTCCAATTGCAGGACAAACTCTCTGACCGTTACACAACCAACTGCATTAACAATGACTCCCAAAAGGGGTGTGTATGTGTGCACCTGTGCTTATGCCTGTGAATGCAGGAGTGTGTAAGTTTACAAGTATGTGAGGGCAACGTCCCCTAAGGCCTGCGTCCTACGGGCCGTTGAAATAAGCCCTCTGGGCATACATCGCAGCGTTTTTGCTGCGTTTGTAGCTGCCTTCGGAATTGGCGTTCCTGGCGTTAGCAATAGCGTCGTTTTCCTACGCGTTAAAGGTTTTGGCCGGCAAGCGTTGCGAGCAGCGTTTATTTGGCGCCAACCCAGCCGCAGCCTGCGAGCAGCCAGCGTGGGCGGCTTGTTGCTCAATGAGCAGAAAAAATGACTGTCGGCGTTCAGTCGGCGCTCACCTGGCGCCCAGCGAACGGCAGAAAAAACGCCTGGTTCAGATGTCGTGTAGACAGGAAAAGTTAGTGTGAGTTGGGCCATAGCACTGGGGCTTTTAATTAGGCATTGCTAAAATCTTCCATTAGATTGCCTGAAGCGAGGGCCCTTAACACATATTGCTCAGGGAGACTGTCCCTGTGGTTAGAGAGCGAAAGCGAAACAGGCCTCTGAGATTAAAATGTAAATAAAATAGAAACCTCATGTGTTTGTCGGGTTTTGGGGCCCGTGGTATTAGGTGCTCACTAACTGAAAAAGTTATGACTGGGGTTGAATCTCATGCCCTCACCTAAGTTGTAGCTATTGCATTTACAGTACATCAAGTCACTATGGGAGTGTATGGGAGGGGCGTGATGATGCCAGCGTCCAGTTCTCGCCAGATCTGGAAGCCGTGGTTCCTCTGCACTGGGAATTCTGTGGCGTCATAACAGAGTGGACAGTCAATCTCTCCATCCAGATCTGCAGCCTGGAGACATGAGGAGAGAAAAGTGATACACAACAATACCACAACTGCACTCTGATCATAACCATACCACAACTAACAAACAGTGGGACATAGAGACAAGGCACCAACAGACGAACCGGAACCGAATGAATAAAAACTTTCTGAACCAGGCCAGACCGTGAACCAGTAAAAGAGAACAATAAACAACAAGAACGAATAAAGAGCAGATGCAAGGGACAAATAGACAGACAAGAGGACATGACATCAGCAATGGAAAAACATAGATTTGATCAGTTCATCTCACTACAGCATGTGAGAGTGGACATAGGAAGACAGAGAGATGGACAGATGAACTGGGCAGACAGACATACAGACTGATAAATGAATGGATGGATGTATAGATAGATAGACAGATGTAGTGGCAGACAGAGACAGATTGAAGGACAAACAGATGGGCAGAAAAGACAAATGGATGAGAGACGGGCAGAAAGTGAGACAAGAAAATGAGAAAGACAAACAGAGAGAAGAAAAACAGGTGGATGGAATTGGACAGATGGACATACAGGCACAGAAAACATATGGAAAAGGGAGACAGATGGGCAGCTGGAATGACAAATGAATGGAAAGAAAAGAAAAAGACAGAAGTGAAGGACAGGCAGGTGGACAGATGGAAAGAAGAAGACAAGGAGACAGAGATGTGAACAGACAGACTGATAAATAAATGAATGGATGGATGTATAGATAGACAGATGTGAGAGGCAGACAGACAGATGGATAGAACGATTGGAGACAAACAAAGTAAGACAAGAAGATGGACAGAAAGGAGCAGAGACAGATGGACAGACACAGAGAGAGATATGAACGAAAAAATGGAGAGAAAAACAGGTGAGCAGGAATGGGGATGGACACAGACACAGAGAAAGACAAGGACAGATGAATGGAAAGAAAGGAGCAGAAAGAAGAGACAGACAGGTGGATGAAGCGGAAAGAAGAATGGGATGGACATACAGACACAGAAAGAAGACTTAGATGCAATGGGGAGACAAGATAGGCAGATGGAAAGAGATAAATGCAGAAGACAGCAAAGGGGAGACAGACAGGTGGACAGCCGGAAGAGAGACAGGAAGACAGAGAGAGATGTGAGGGCAGACAGGCAGATAAATGAATGGATAGAGACAGTCAGAAGAGGGAGGAAGAAGAAGATGGACAGAGAGAGAGAGAGAGATGAGCAGAAAGCGGAGAAAAAAAAGCAAGGTGAGTGGTATTGTGAGATGGAGACACAGATACAGAGAAAGACAAGGAGATGGACAGGGAGACAGATGGACAGACAGATGAATGGAAAGAAAGACAGAAAGAGAGACAGACAAATGGACAGATGGAAGGAAAGAGAGCGGATGGAGAGGGGGAGCAGAGATGGACAGACAAAAAAGACCCGATACAAATGGATGGATGGATGTATAAATAGACAGATGGAAGGGCAAACTGATGGACAGAAAAGACATGGACTGATGGACTTAGAGATGGACGAACAATCAGACAGGCATAAAAATTGAGACAAGAAGATGGACGAAAGTACAAACAGAAAGGGACAGATGGACAGATGAACGCACAAAAATGGAGAGGAAAAACAGATGGGCACAGACACAGAGGATGGCAGGACAGACAGAAAGACAGATGGACATAGTCAGACGGGCAATAAGTGAGACAAGAAGAGCCCAGGACAGAAAGACAAAAGAGACTAAGAAATAGACAGAGGCAGACCCGGACTGAAGAGACAGGCGTACAGATTAGACAGAGAGTCCAGAGACGAATATATGTACTGACCTCCTCTGCTATGGAGTCTCTGTAGTATCTTCAGAGCTCTGTCCAGTCAAGAACAAACCAGTGCTTCTTCCACTGGGAATGAAGAGGAGAGTGAAACAATGAGACACACACACACACACACACCTACACACACCCCCCCCTCATCTAAACTGAGCTGATTCGTCGAGCTGCCTGCTGCTGGACGTATTTAAGAGGTGAGACTCACCAGGCCGTCTTCATACAGTTTGGTCATCCATCCTTTTTAAAGTTGAGCAGGTGAGCTGGAGGAAGCAGAGAAAACTACAAATAAAGATTCAGGATCATGTTCTGTGACACATCATCACAACACAAACACATTAACCCACAAATATCTGCGCCCTAAGACAGTTTCCCAAACTCACACTGCCTTCAACTCTACAAAAGTGAAAGTGAGGCGATTATTTGTCATTGTGGAACTAGCACACCACACACAGTGCATCACAGCCAATGTGACCTCTGCATTTAACCCATCTGTGAGGGCAGTGGGCAGCTGGCACAAGCGCGGGGAGCGGTGCTTGGGGACGATTACCTTGCTCATGAGTACCTCTGTGGTAACTGACCTGGATTTGAACCTGCGACCTTCTGATCAGGGCCAACACCTACCGTTCATACCAACTGCCCTACATTCCCACATTCCAGTTTTTCTACAAGCCCAAAGGAAAAATACTGATAAATGAAAGTAAATAGAGGATTTTTTATTTATAATAGTAGTAGCGGCATTGATCGATATCTTGCCGGATGGGATATCGTTCCGTGCTCTCAAATAGTTGTATCAGGTATCTGTGGCGTTGGGCAGATCTATGTAGCCGATCTGTTCAATAAAATTGTAGGTTTTGCTATGTTTGCGGACACGCACAATTGGTTATGCATGAGGCAGTGGCACTGCGGTAAAGCTGGTTTACTGTTCGACATTTGCACTAATTCATATATACAGTACTGTGCAAAAGTTTTAGGCAGGTGTGAAAAAATGCTGTAAACAAAGAATGCTTTCAAAAATGGAAGTGTTAATCATTCATTTTCATCAATCAAGAAAATGCAATTGAATAGACAAAGAAATCTAAATCAAATCAATATTTGGTGTGACCACCCTTTGCCTTCAAAACAGCATCAATTCTTCTAGGTACACTTGCACACAGTTTTTGAAGGAACTCAGCTGGTAGGTTGTTCCAAACATCTTGAAGAACTAACCACAGATCTATAATCCTATAATCCTACAAAATAATATAATGACTATAATCCTACAAAATCCTGACTTTGTGCAAGTGTACCTAAAATTGATGCTGGTTTGAAAGGCAAAAGGTATTAACGCAAATATTGATTTGATTTAGATCTTTCTTTTGTTTTGCTCACTTTTTGTAAATTGATAAAATAAACAATCATTTATATTTCTGAAAAGGCATTTATTTCATTTTACAGCATTTTTTCACACCTACCTAAGAAACTTTTTTCACAGTACTGTATGTTGATACGAGAATGAGCAAAAAGCAATTCACACGATTATACTGTTTAATTTTCTCTAACAACACCAGCTCGCTACATAATCTGTGTTCTCGATGGTTTAGTGCACGGAGATTAGGGACCGTCACATAATTACACAACTGTGTTTAGACCAATCATTTTTGAGATTTTACGGGTGTGTAATTATTACATTGTTCTCAATACTTAAACAATTATTTAAGTCAAAGTATTTCATAAGCACAACAGAATAATCTCCTCCTCACAGAGAAATACGCAACTTGTTCATTAAAACTGCTATCGGATCGGTACTCGGGATCGGCCGATACCCAAAGTATTGGCATCAGAACTGAAAAAAGTCGGATCAGTACAACAGTCTGAATTTAACTTTCAAAATAAAAGATATACTGCAGTCTTAAGCATTGAGACCCATTTGCTGTTATTTTTAATAGACTGCCTGTTTAGAATTTTCATACTGAACTGCTGCAGATCTTCACATAAAAAGACAATTCCAGGACCAAAACTGTAGTTTGAACACCAGGTCACTTAAGTCAGTTGTACAGTCTCTTTTTCTACCTCTAGTCTAGAACTTTATATTTTATTGTCTATATATGTTGCTTATTCTATGTGCCTTATTTTCAACACTTAAAAGCTTCGAGCCGCATCCAGGTCATCTCTCGGTATGTGTATATAGTCTATGTTTACTTTGGCTGTCTTTCTTAATTACATTTAGCGAATTAGGCAACTTCTATGCAGTGCTTTATAGCCCACATCAGTTAGTCAGACCTATGAAGAAAGCTGGGCTTAAATTACCAGCTGCAACGAGTTTCACACCTTAAAAAACCCATTCAAGGAAAATTCAGAAGTGAAAGCACAGTTAACAAGAATATATTCATCAATCATTATGCCCCCCACCTATTTTAAGCACAATAAGTAAATGATACGCAGTCTTAGGGATAAATATTTTTAAGAATGGCATTAAATCACTGTAACTACTCTCTCTTTTTCAAAACAAAAAAAAACATATACAGAAATCAGGAATGGTTTCAAGGCTGCTGCACTTTTCCATACTGCAGTATAAACACATCAACACCCTAACCCTAGAATAAACATAAAAACAGAATATAGAAGAACAGGAGAAGTGCAAAACATCACAGTGCACTGCACAATACATTTTCATAAACGTAAATATTCTGTAAATATTAGAAATCTTACAATCATTTCTCTCTGATTATTATAATTAATATATTCTCTCGTCTACGGTATCCAATTCTTTCTTTAACACACGCATTCTCTCTACCTTGTTCTTATTGAGCTTCATCAGGTGATTCCTCTTCACACACATCTGCCCTGCTCTGCTTCTGTGACTACCAAATGAATTGTGCTCGGCAGGGCGTGTGTGTGTGTGTGTGTGTTTCAGCTTTCCAGCTCTGACTCTCCTAACTCATGCTATTTATATCGGGCGGAGTGGATATGAGGGGAATACTGGCAGCTGCCCCCCACTTACTTACACTTACACGCACACACACACACACACACACATTCAAGTTTACTGCACGATACTTTTGGGGACATTCCATGTCTATAGCTGCCTCTAAACCGTAACCACAAGGTTAGTAATGAACGTGAAACTTTTAACATTGATACTACTACTACTACTACTAATGATCATCATAATAATAATAATAATAATAATAATAATAATAATAATAATAATAATAAATAAGAAACAGAACAATTACAAGAGAGTGCCATAGCACTTCCTGCTTGGACCCCTAATAATATTATTTATACTTATATATACGTACATACACTTATTTTATTTATTATTATATATTATTATATTATTTTATAACTTATATTTTTACTTGTAATACAAGCTTATGTATTTTTACTTTTATTTATACTTATATTACTTATGTTTATGTTATAAACAGCTTATGGCAAATGTGCAGAACAGTAACTCAAAATGAGTGTGTGTTCTGTCCATTTTTAATTTCATTTATGCCAAGCATGCCCACCGGTATCCATGATGACCCGAGACCAGTCAGACTCACCGTCATGGAGGACTCAGTGACACGCCGGTCCAGACTCTTGGCCCTCCTGTAGCCGGACAGCACAGAGGCTGAGACGTCGGGATCCGGCCGGGTGGTTCCTGCGTCCAGCGACAAATCCTGCATCCAAACACATGCACAACCGGGTCAAAAAGTGAATTAAAGTGAGTGACTATTTGTCACTGTGAACAAAGCACAGCACAGAGTGCACTACAACCAGATGTGAAATCTGCATTTGACACGTCCATGAAGAAGCAGCTGGCAGCCGACATGCCGCATCCAGGGAGCAGTGCTTGGGGACAGTACCTTGATCCTGAGTACCTTAGTGGTACCTTTACCGGTCCAGGACTTAAACCGCTGGCCATTCGATCACAGGGCAAATCATCGAACATTGTATTAAACCTGAATAGTGTAGTGATGAGTTGTGTAGTTGTGTGAGTAGTGTTGTACCTGTTTCTGGGCGGGGAGACGCCTCTCGCTGCGTCCTATCCTCTGACTGGTGGATATGGAGGAGGAAGAGGACGGCTCAGTGGACGAGCTGGTGATGTCCATGTGATCCACCGCATCCGCAGACTGCTGCGTCTCAAACCGCTCAATCACCTGAGAACGCCTGATCACACACACACACACACACACACACACACACGGGGTGACCTGAGGCTGTCAGACAGGTTAAAGTCAGTGTAAAGTCCAGGTCAGTACAAACCTCTCGTGGCTTTACTAGAAATTGTGCAGAACAAATGCAAAACCTCACTAGTGCAAACTTGTGTCCACTAGCGTAAAATACGTGAGTGCATAATTTCTACAATTAATGTCAGGTTAGCTGTTGTACATTCATAACCTTGTTTGTAACTGTAAATGTTTCTTTTTTGCCGTAGTAAACTTAATCGGAATCATGTTGTCTCGTCTCACTGTTCAGTGTTATAGAGCTGAAATGATAACGTTTACTTGACTTTGATGTGGGCAATGTGGCACATGAAAATACATGACATAAACCTGTACTAAGCCTAATATTCACAGTCTTACTGATGTGGTTAGGGTTAGTGGAATGCAGACAGGATCTGAAGAAGGAACCTGCTCCAGATGAATCTTTAGTAGTCACCAGCTACAACAGCACAGACAGACTTAAGCTTTTAAAATAAGGTTTCAAAGAAATTGTGAGATTGAAGACTAAGACGATCTTATCCTGCTTTTACTGAGAGCTGATGCATTTGGCATGACACAAAATTCAATCTAGGTAAAATGTGTGTGGTAGAGAGAAAGCAGAAGATGAAAGGATGACTGAAAGCACTCAGGAATCCAGGAACAGCAGCGATGAGCAGCAGCAGTGTGTGTGTGTGTGTGTGTGTGTGTGTGTGCGCGTCCCAGCGTTCTGCATGAGAGCAAGCGGGGGGGGGTCAGTGGGCGCGGCAGGGCGTGGCAGAGGGCAGGAAGGGCGGAGATTCAGAAGAATGCCTAAAAAAAGAGAAGAAACAGAGTAAAATAAAAAGCAGAAAGAAAGACACAGAGAGCAAGAGAGAGGGAACAAGAGAGGAAGACAAACACACAAGAGGAGACGCAGCCGACATGTAAACAGTTACACGCAGACACACACACACACACACATACACACACACACAGATAGACAGTTACAAGTTAATGCTCACACATAGATTAATGAGAGAAAAGACAAGCACAAAATATGATTTTAGCACTGGAAAGAAATTACAATTTTACCAAATCAAACATTCCAACAGTAGCCCAGTTAGCAGATGAATTAACCAGATTAACAAGCTGCTACATGACTGATGGTGGGAAGCGGCCACTAGGTGGAGCGGGAGGCCGTGCGAGTGTGTCTGACTGTGAGTATATGTGGTGAGGTGGAGGCGGGGCCATGTCATTTGACAGACACAACAGATGGCATGTGGGCAGCAGGACGCGACTTTAACCAAACCGTCCTGCAATTATAGCTCTTGCTACTGTGTACACCATGATGCCACACACACACACACACTTCCACTAGTTATAGGTGTGTGAGTCTGTGTGCAAAAAGGAGCATATTTCAGTGTCTAGTGTCGAAGCAGATGTATGTAAGAAAACAACTGTAAAAAGCCCCATGATCAGAAGGTTCGAGTCCCGGACCGGTACACATACCACTGAGATACTCATGAGCAAGGTACCGTCCCCATCCTTGGTCATGGTGCCATGTGCGCCGAAGCACTGCTTGGGGACGGTACCTTTCTCAGTGGTACCTTTACCGCTCTGAGACTTAAACTGGCGCTGCCCAATCAAGTGTATGTATGCGTGCATATGCATATAAGTGTGTGTGTGTGTGGGGGGGGGGGGGTGTCTATGAATGTGTGTGTCTCACCTGCGCTGCAGTCCGAACAGTCTCTCCACCTCCTCTCTACCGGGGCTTCTCGTTCTCGTCCTCAGTTCCTGTCGTTTGCGTTCAGAGCGAAAAGCCTCGCGGTGGCTTAGCCTTCTCGCACGGGGGACATCTGCCAGCACTGCGTAGCTCCGCCCACCTCGCCCTGCCCTCTGTCCGACCCCACCCACCGCCAGCGCAGAGCCATGCCCGTCCTGACCCGGCTCGGAGTCCAGGGAGCTCTGGGAGGAGGAGAGCGGCGAGGACGGAGTCTGTGCAGTCGGCGAGGACGGAGCGTATCCGGCGGCGTGAGGCGGGACGTGCGTGTTTGGGGACGAGTGCACGTGCGAGGCGGGAGGCGTGTGTGACTCGGCCGAGCCGTGTGTGTGAGCCGCTGCTTTGCGGTTTTGGGGGGCCGTGACGGCCAGGTGTGGTGTGTGTGTGTAGGTGGTGTGAGTGTCGTACGAGGACGAGTTGGGGGAGGTGAAGAGCACAGAGTCCGAAGAGCTGTACCTCAGCCGAGAGGAGGAAGAGGAGGATGAGGTGGAGGTCAATGAGGAAGAGGATGGAGGAGGATGAGGCGGAATCTGCTGCTGTTGCTGTTCCTGCTGGTCAGGTTTGGTTTTCTCCAGAGAGAAATATCCGCTCTCAACTCTCGGCTTACGACCTCCAACCACCACGCTGGAATCTGACAATAAACACATCAGTAAAGAATCTGCCTTTACATTGTAATTGCAACACTTAAAAAAAACTGCATTTACAATTTTAATGTAACATTATAAATAAACTTCTTGAATTTAAAAGCAACATTCTATAAACTGCACTGACCCTGTAAATGTAACATTGTAACTTTCCCATGTAACACTATAACATTGTACCTGCCCTGGGTAACATCGCAACTACAGTGTAACACTGTAATTGGCCCGTGTAAGACTAACATTGCAACTGCCCCATGTAACACTGTAACTGCCCCGTGTAACATTGTAACTACCCCAAGTAACATAACTGCCCCATGTAAAATAATAACATTGTAACTGTCCCATGTAACATTGTACCACTGTAACTGCCCTGTGTAACATTGTAACATTATAACAGCCCCATTTAACATTGTAACTGCCCCGTGTAACATTGTAACTGCCCCAAGCAACATAACTGCCCCATGTAAAACAATAACGTTGTAACTGTCCCATGT